>MIQA02005835.1:0-14734 GCA_001887855.2 Sclerospora graminicola
GATTTGATGAATGAAAATGTGGACTCGGAGCAGTCACCTCAGTGGGAAAATGCGTTTTTGCTTCTAGTGCTCGCCGCTTATCCAACACAGGCCATGTGCGTTGGTCGTGGGCGGCGTAATTTAGTTTTTGTGGGCATAAAAACTGAAACGAATACATCAGTGAGGATTCACAAGTTTTGTATTTGGTGATTTGAAATGCTTGGTGCTTGAAACACGTTAGAGCATTACTTTGACTGTCTCGTCACCGTCGAGAAGGCGCGCTTTTTTCTGGTAGTACAGGGTCTGTGCGCGGGCTGCAGCTATAAAAGCTGCGGCGACAACGTCTTCAACGACTGCGGAAGAAGTTGCTGTCGCACGTTCTGCGGCCTTTTTACGACCGTCTCGTAGACGTTTGATGCGCGCGGCACGAAGGTCGTGACTTGGTGGTCTGATCTTGGATGCAACGGTCTCGTTGCCATCGCTGTCGGCTTGTTCTTCGCTCTCTTGCGTCTCTATCGGGGTCGCAGTATCGTTAAGCGTATTTGAGACTTGATCAACGTCCCCTCCTTCGTCTCCAACTGCAATGGAATCACCGACAAGCAGCGAGCAGAGCTCAAAATGAACGAACCCATCTTTTTGAATCCTACGTATGTAGCTCTTGGTTACCGCGTCTGGCGTCGCCTTGATAAGATCGGCCCACGCTTCCGCCGGCAAGGTGATCTTGCAAGTCGCATGGTCAAAACCACTACCGCTCTTGGAACCAAGGGTCTTGAATACCTTAAACTGGGCCATAAGACGTGTGTACTTCTGACGACACTTGCTTCCTACGCTTACGACAATGTTGAGATTTGTTTCAGTGCAAAAATATACATGTAGGATCGTACCGTCGGTTAAAATGCTGTGCTTTTCTGCAATTGCCGTGGAGATTTCGCTCCATTGTTTCCCTTGCACTAGATGCAAAAAAGTAAATCTGCTTGTGGACCGGATCCTTGGTGATAATGCACTGTGGAGCGCTAGCTAAAACGCACAAGGTCCGCACTTTATCGTCATTTCGTCCAATTGAATCGAGCCCGATACATTTTTGTCACTCTGTATCACTAACATAGTGACACATAGAGCTCCCCAACAGGTCACTTATGAAAACCGTTGCTTTTTCACCTTAAGTCATAGCTACTGTTTGATTTAGCAAATGAAAAATAAAGTGAGTACCAACAGTAGTGGTACACATCAAACTAATTTGTGGAAGTTTGTTCTTTAACTGTACCATGTTTGAAAAGAGATAATTTTTGGCAGTTCCGAAGTGGGAGCATACTGTAAAATCAAAGAAGAAATCAAGTCTATTTTGCTCTATTTGGCTCTATTGCTAACTTTTAGCGAATTAAAATCTGAGTAGGAATACTGTATTGCTTATACATAACATGACTTCGTTTGCTTCCGTCCAGCTGACACGCTTAAGCCGTCTCGCATGCCACGACAGCACGGGACGAAGGGGCTGATTGTTTACAAAATAATCAAATAGCGGCACCTTTGTTTTCGGGTCTATTCCAATCTGATAACAAAGCTGAAAGCGATTGATGTGAACAAAGTGCTTTTCACCTTCATTTTATCGCGAAAATTGCATTTTTTGTGGTATTTTTCGTTTGAGCCTCCTCACCTGTTCGACGAGGTGCTTCTAAATACTATTTCCGGTCGGTCGCTCTCAGTACCGACTCAGGGCTCGACGTGGCACTGTTTTAGCTTTGTATCATGATGGCCTAACAATACTGCCGCTTCTCAACATTTGCAGTTACATCATTGAAAAAAAGTGGACGACATGGTAGTCTATCTCTCAGCTTAAGCAACATTCTTTACTGCCGTCTGTTCGCAGGCCAATCTGACACAACATCGTACTTCACTTGCACTGAAAAGAATGGTTCAAGAACCGTTGAGCAAAATCGACACAGATCATCATTGGTGCGAACCCTACCCTGACTGTCGGATGCAATCTTGGTTTCCTAATCCATCCGTCGAGACTGAAATTATCAGATCAAAATCTTACGATGAGTCCTGAGCATGGAGCAGATCAGAAATATTATTTAGGTCACCCTTTGTGCTGTGAAGCTCGACGGAAGCGAGCAATTTAATCCATTTTGGCATAACGTTAAGCATTTTCCTACTCAGTTTCAATTTTCCCCCAGGAAGCAACTATCAACACTAAAATAATGACTCAGCCAGCACACAAGCAGATGAAGCCGGTTCCCCGAGAGACCAAGTGTCCCCATACTCAGGCAGTTAATGAATCCCCTGTAACGTTTGCTGCACGTGTAACCCAGTTTATCCGTCGAAGAAGAAGACGCAAGCAAGAGCAGCGATCCAAATCTTGGCCAGAACGAGCTGAGCTTGTAAGCGAATCAGCACCAAAGACAATACGCCCTCAAACCAGCACCAATTTGACGATTCCGAGCGCACTTAGTTGTTCGTCATATTCCACGTTTTCAGCTTCAGGGCGACCCAAAGTGGAGCGGAGACAGAGACAAAAACTGGCTGACGGAGGTTCCAGTGAAGCTCAATGGCGTCAACGGCAGACATATTGTGCGAATTGCGAGCGTCTTTTCTTCACGTCGCTATCATCGTTGACTGGAAATGCAGGTCGATTTTGCTCTCTCGACTGCAAGACCAATCTCGAGTGCATGCACCAGCTTCCAGAAGTGTTGGATCCACAGACATGGAGGAGTAGCACTACCAGTAGTGGAATAGATGAAGACGAAAGGCTTCAGTGATTCTAACTCTAATCACGCACTATATACAACAGTATGATGTGCTACAATATATAATGGTATTTGCAACTGTACAGATCAAAACTGCGTCTCAGAGCAATCTAAAGTGGATAACAACCACAATCTCGAGGGTCAATCGTGGTTTGCTTTCGTACGTTTGACGCATTCGTCACATTATGAGTGCAAAGGTGGCTGTCTTGGATAGCTTGATAGCACTGCAGAGTGTTCGCAACAGCCACGCCCACGTCCATTCTACTTGTTGTTGCATCAGATTGGTCAGTATCCTTTCGGAAAGATATACAGTAGTCCAGTTCATCGTACACCTTTTTTCCAGTCTTCACTGGTGGAACTTACAGAGGTGTGCCACTGTGTTCTGGGAATAAGGTTCTTAAGTATGCTCAATCAAAACGGGGGTTGGGTGCTTTGATTGCAAACTTTCCCAAACTAATATTTTATTGTCAATCAACTTTGAATGAAATCATTTTCATTTAGGTACATGTAGTTCTGTAGATGGCATACGCGGCATTGGATAGCGTTGTGCATCCCCCAGCTGCCGTATTGATTAAAAGTATTACTTCGTAGACGCAGCTCTTGAATCGGTACCATGTTATCGCAGTGCGAAAACGAAAAGCGTTGGTCTTTGTCAAAGCTATCGGCCTAGCCAAGTCTCAAGGTAACAAAAATATCGTGAAATACTACCTAAGCTTTGGTAAGCACCAAGGAATTAGCCTAATGCAGGTCAATGCAGCGGCTGTTAATACTCAATGCTTTCTTTATCAACTAGATACAGTAGGACTTTTCAAATTCTCTAATTAGGATATTGGGCTCTTTTCGTAACGCACATCCTAGTTTCGCGGCGATATAGCAAATGGGTGGCTAGCAGCTCCCTAAGCGCGTCTCATCATACCGGTATACTCTAGATAGGCCAGAAATTGCCTCCTTCCCCACCAACTTCATTACAAAATTTGCCGCGCCGAGATAAGATGGCCAAGTCACACATTTACAATTGTTGGTGGGTCTAAAGAAGTCGATCAAGGTAGAAGCTTGGGCAAAGAGCGTGGAAGGCGAGTGACTCCCAGACGACCATCCCCTTGACGCGGTGCATCGGATATGAAGTGTCTCTATCGAAATGGAGTTTCACGTGTCGTGAAAGCTGCCCAAACCGAGCCTGTTTAGCCGAATGTATCGCTCGGGAAGCAAGTGATTCACGTGTTGTGGTAGTTACGAGTGGGTTATGGATGATGGTGCTTGGAGGGCTTGACTACCGTGTAAGCCAGTTGACTGAGCTTTCTCAGAGGTTGTATCTTCAGACGCATCACTGGTTGTGATTGAGTCGTATTTGTAAATACGCATGCTGGCAACCGTGACAATTCTTTTGTCTGTGGTTGACGAGGGCCACTTGTCTACTAAAGCTCGTGACCAACGCAACCTTACAAGTGAGTTACGATCGAAGGGCGATAACCGGGCGCGCTCTTATCATTCGAGTTTGTCGGCGTTCGAGACCCACAACCAGTGCTGTAGTCTTCTCGACAACTGGCTCCCACATTTCAATTAAACTGAGGGTCCACGGTAAACAAGTTCTGCGCGCTCCATTTGCCTTCATCCCTGACACACCCGGAACCACCACCAACACGTGAATTTTTTTCCTCTCCGAGCGACACGTTCGGTCCAAAGAGGGTCAGTTTAGACAGCTGCCCTATCTTCACTTACGTTGAGACCTCTCGGCTCTAAAGCACCGCGTTCTGTGTTTCGTCGTCTGGCAGCCACTCGCCGTTCCCGCTCTTCTCCAATGTGAGATGCAACTTGCCTTGATCGTGACAGACTTCTTGATCGACAATTTTAATTTATCATGAAGTTGCCCTCATTTACTTTCACCGAAAAAAAAGCATTCTCACCCCACCAACGATTGCTCAAGCTTGGCCATCTTTTCTCGACGCGGCACATTTTACAATGAAGGGAAGGAAGTAAATGTTAGCGTACTTAGGTGGTTCACAGTTTATAAATCTTATAGTAATATGGAATATGTAGCTTGAATTTAGTTTAATGGAAAAGTGCTAACCATTAACCAATTCTTCTGACAACATCGGCGTTGGCTAGGTAGTAAGCTGCCGAGTGATCTTTATCTTAACGTGCCACTGATTTTTAGCTCCAGAGCGACATCCAGTGCCCTGGACTGACGATCGCTGTATTTGCTTCTGGAACACACAGCTTTGCTGTATATGCAGCTTAACGAGGAAGTCGCCGCGGAACACAACCAGTGCTGCCACGTAGCGTATACTAAAAAACAAAGTTAAAGATTGAGTAACGGTTGCGTTTTTTTTAGTAAGTCGCTCCGCGGTTCCTCCAGTTCCTTTTCCTTTGACGTAAAAAGCTGTCGGCTGTCTGTTGTTTCGAGAACTTTGACAAGGAAAAGGTATTAATACTGATATGGTTTACGTCGTCATTCCCTATGTCATTCATTACTCAATGATCGTCGCTACTCAACGATTTCATGTTTACCCATTCCCAAATTGCGCGAGTACTACAACAATGCCACCAAAACGTTTGGTGGGACCATCAGCCTGAACCAGACCTACAGTATTGTTATTAGATCACAACTCGATCTCCGGTCCTAAATCAAAATCATCCCAAGATAACGATGATACATTATTATCACCACACTTAGCCATAGTTATATAGTAGCGTTACTATCTAAATCAAAAGAGCAAGATCCGGACCAATCTGACTCGACTTTTTTTGAGATTGCAACATTCGGAATGAACGTGGGCGTGGCTGTTGCGAGCACTCATCAAGATATACAAAACAGCCACCTTTACACTCATAATGTGACGAATGCGTCCGACTTATGAAAGCAAACCACGATTGACCCACGAGATTGTGGTTGTTATCCACTTTGGGACGCAGTTTTGATCTGTACAGTTGCAAAAAACATTAGTATATTGTGGCATTGTATAAAGTGCGGTGATTAGAATTAGAATCACTGAAGCCTTTCGTCTTCATCTATTCCACTACTGGTAGTGCTACTCCTCCATGTCTGTGGATCCAACACTTCTAGAAGCTGGTGCATGCACTCGAGATTGGTCTTGCAGTCGAGAGAGCAAAATCGACCTGCATCTCCAGTCAACGATGATAGCGACGTGAAGAAAAGACGCTCGCAATTCGCACAATATGTCTGTCGTTGACGCCATTGAGCTTCAGTGGAACCTCCGTCAGCCAGTTTTTGTCTCTGTCTCCGCTCCACTTGGGGGGACCCTGAAGCTGAAAACGTGAAAGATGCCGAACAACTAAGTGCGCTCGGGATCATCAAATTGGTGCTGGTTTGAGGGCGTATTGTCTTTGATACTGATTCGCATACAAGCTCAGCTCGTTCTGGCCAAGATTTGGATCGCTGCTCTTGCTTGCGTCTTCTTCTTCGACGGATAAACTGGGTTACACGTGCAGCAAACGTTACAGGGGATTCATTAACTGCCTGAGTATGGGGACACTTGGTCTCTCGGGGAACCGGCTTCATCTGCTTGTGTGCTGGCTGAGTCATTATTTTAGTGTTGATAGTTGCTTCCTGGGGGAAAATTGAAACTGAGTAGGAAAATGCTTAACGTTATGCCAAAATGGATTAAATTGCTCGCTTCCGTCGAGCTTCACAGCACAAAGGGTGACCTAAATAATATTTCTGATCTGCTCCATGCTCAGGACTCATCGTAAGATTTTGATCTGATAATTTCAGTCTCGACGGATGGATTAGGAAACCAAGATTGCATCCGACAGTCAGGGTAGGGTTCGCACCAATGATGATCTGTGTCGATTTTGCTCAACGGTTCTTGAACCATTCTTTTCAGTGCAAGTGAAGTACGATGTTGTGTCAGATTGGCCTGCGAACAGACGGCAGTAAAGAATGTTGCTTAAGCTGAGAGATAGACTACCATGTCAGTCCACTTTTTTACGCTGCAAATGTATCTTAACTGCAAATGTTGAGAAGCGGCAGTACATCATGATACAAGGCTAAAACAGTGCCACGTCGATCCCTGAGTCGGTACTGAGAGCGACCGACCGGAAATAGTATTTAGAAGCAGTAGGTGAGGACGCTCAAACGAAAATACCACAAAAAAATACAATTTTTGCGTTAAAAATGAAGGTGAAAAGCCCTTTGTTCACATCAATCGCTTTTAGCTTTGTTATCAGATTGGGTATAGACACGAAAACAAAGGTGCCGCTATATGATATACTTCAAAGTATTTTGTAACAAGCAACCCCTCGTCCCGTGCTGTCGTGGCATGCGAGACGGCTTAAGCGTCAGCTGGACGGAAGCGAACGAAGTCGTCAATTTCGGCATGTGCAATTTTCCTACTCAGATTTTTATTGCCCCTTACACTGCAAACCCCCCGACTGTATGGAAAATTACGTACGGATTGTGCTGCAGCGAAAGGTAAGCTCCGATACAAGGGGATCATAATTTCGTTTGATAGAAGAAAACAAGAAATACGGAGGCGTCTATTTTAGTGTAAAGTTACAACATTATTATCGGACCCATAAACTTACGAAGCGTTAGTCGGCAACGACTTCAACTTTTGCTCGTATTCCTTGAGGAGTTTATTAAATACTGAAAACCGACCGAGAGTCGATTTCAGAGCTACCGGGTTTTCCTCCCACTCCAGCCATTTATCAATGAGCTCGTTCTTCACTCTTATGGTCAACTGTTTCTCCGTAGAGCGGGTTTCCATAAAGTCAATCATCCTCAAAATGTCCTTCTGATCGTAAAATTCCAAGAGAATATCAATCATCCTTATTTTGTGTTCAGGATATAACCGATTGAAGTTATCCAGGATTTTAGCCCACGTTGAGAATGCGGGAGTTGCAAGCGTAGCTTCCTTTGTCTTGTGAAGATGCGCACTCGAAAAGTCAAGAAGCAGGCGTTTGTTGTTGATGCCACTCCACAATTGTTGCAGCCCGCTCTCCACCATCTTAGCTATTTCAACTGTGTCGGCACTTTGCTTGGCCTCAGTGATCATATTTAAGACACGAGTGATTCCAAATGTTGCCAGCAGAGGTGTAGCCCAGAATTGCCCGCGCTTCGGATTTTCCTGGTTGTACTTCTTGAGGTATTTCAGCCATTCTGGGAAAAGAGAATTGCTCAGCACATTCTTATCGTCAGCTAATCCGAATAACTTAAATACAGTTCGGGGAGGATCGACCATCCTCTCAAATATGTGTTGAGCCTCTTTCGTCTGCATTGCCGTTGCTACCTCTTTAAGGTTTGGAAATTTCTTGGCTGCCTCGAGGATCATAAATCCACGTCTGACGCCTGAAAATCTCTCCAAGAAAGCGATAAATGTAGACATTTCGCGAGGCGTTTTCTCGATAATCCAGTTGCAGTACGAAAGCCACACATCGATATTCTGGACGCGTTTGGACACTTTTAGGATCAAAAACACGTCAACTACTGTTTCTCCTTTTGTCAGCCACAAATCTCGCAGCACGGACTCCAGTTTTTCACCGATCATTTCCATCCCACTTGTTGATTTTTTTAGAGAAGAAATACATGCCACGACATCGCGAGCATGGTATTTCGAGGCAACTGTGTGATATATCTTCTCTTCATTTCTGGGATCCTTGACGCTGTACTCGTCTATGAGCCTTTTCAAACGTAGTAGATAGCGTTTATCCTGTAGACGATGTGGTTGAGAAAGCCCAATCTTGTTCAGTACATCATCCGCTATAGGCCCTTCTATCAGCTTCTCATATAGTTCGCTCTCGATTCTCTCTGCGAGTTTGCTGCTGGATTTGTCGTCTTTCTTCGCTATGTCGATCAGGTCCAGCAAATCCGACGACTCCAAATGTCTCGTCAGTGTAGGGATCATCGATGTTGGGGTCTTAGGATGCTTAGCGTTCAAGTTGTCCACATATGCCACCCACTCGTGGAATTTCGGGTTATGAAATAAATCTCTCCGATCCATTTGCATGGGTAATCCAAATACGTACCAATTTCGGTTCTTTCAATTCGTTGCCCACTGATCCATTAAAGCACTTAGCAAACGCGCAGAGAGATCCTCATGACCCCGGACCATCTTCGTTGTTTTCAGGATTTTGTAGGGCTGAAAATCAAGTTGAAAGTGACTAGTCATGTCATGACGCTAATTTCTCAGCGGTCTGAATGATGAGCGCCGTATTTGTCCACGTATGTCAACCATTCGAGGAATTTCGGGTTTTCCAGCATAGTGTTTGTGTTCATGTGTGTGTCAACTCAAGCAAGTGAAACACTTCTTTAGGTTCTTTATTCTCCGTTGCCCAGTAATCCAATAGATCAACTTGCAATTTCGTGGCGAGAGCCGCGAATTCTTGACGCCCTTTGGCTTCGTCAATTATCTTGTATAGCTGTGCATCGTTATTGAAGTGCTTGGACAACGTCAAGATTGTCTCGTCACGGATATCATCTCTCTTCACTTTGACGTAATCAATCCACTGATGGAACCTAGCATTATCAAATAGCTGAGACTTTGCTTTAGTCAGACCCATGAGCTCGAAAGCACTTTGGTGAGATTCACCATTCTTGTGCCATTGCTCGATGATGCTATCCGGTACCTTTCTAGACAGATACATGTTGATTTGGTCGAACCACGAAGCTCCTTGCATTCTCTCGTCCTCGTCACTTCTCAAGAATCTCGTGTTTGAGACTTCATGACTCACCGTTTTGCTACAGCAACTCAAATCGGAGAATTTGGGCACTAGTTCTTGGGTGATCGCATACCCAATGAAAGAAATGAACAAGAATAAGTGGAGCGAACAGTGGAGAAGTATCATCAATGGCAGTGTGTGACAGAAAATTGTTAAGTGATCTTCATGGAAGAAAATTGCACCTCAGTTGGTGGTGAGCAAAACAGATCGATACAGTCAAATGGATAGCCTAACTTGTTACATAATATAACCTGATACAGAAAATCACTTCCATAGTTAAGCATCTTCGCTTCACTTTTATATCACAACTGGTCTTGACCTGAATGCACGTTTTATCATAGGAAGGAGTGTCTCACAAATCGGGATGACAGCGTCACATAAGTTACATGTGCAAACAAATTTCCGCCGTGTTATCTCGGAGCAATTCAGCAATCACCAAGTATGCGCAGTCAACCACTACATGCATTAGATGGGCACTTCGTCGCATTATGGTATGTGCGATCGGTAATCCAGATGTGCCGACCCGACTTTCTATCACTAGAAAGTCAGGTCGGCACATCTGGATTACCGCTTTCAGATTAAAGATTTGTACTTGATGTACAAAAAAATCTGTCGGCCTATCCTCAACGAGTTGTAAAACATGTAGATTTATTAAGTACTTCCTCTGTCCAGAAATATAAGGCCGTATTTTTCTAAAATTCATTTTTAAGCAGGGAGGGGTTATCTGAGGCGAGCTGATTGGACGTTTTGAATTGTTAGTCCGTGCTGATTGGAGGAGTTTTTGTTTTATTCAAAACGGCTCAGCGGTTTTCGAGATATGGCCTTTAAAGTCGGACACTCCATGGGCCCGAGCTCTCAAAACGACGCAGACGGATCCGAGACACCGCAATCACTGCAAAAACTTGGCAGCGGCCTAGAGCAAGAAGGTACTCGCTTATATGTTATAAAAATGCGTAATATTTCTGCTGTCTAAGGGTGTGACCAAGGATCTTAACTCTAATATTTGACTTTCTCAGCGCTAGATACGTCATTTATGGGAATGAGCCCACTCCAAGCTGGAGGTAGGTACAATTAACGATTGCGCGAGCGGTCGTCGAGGTCGCAGAGTCCAAAAATTCCGCGTTGATTCGGAATTCGTCGCGCCGCTCGCGCAAACCATCGCACTTTTTTGCCTTTTTAATTGAACCAAAAATCGTACCTTAGCGGATTATCTTTGAATTTATATATAAAATCGTACTTAAAACCAATTCGGCCTAATAATTCCTGGACACGCTTAACTATAGGCGCGGCCCTATATTTCTGGACAGAGGAAGTATTGGACAATAGTATATGCGATTTTATAGAGATGATATTTAGAGAACCTGACCTATACAGGGTGGTGTAAGCCATGTCAAGCGCGGTGCTGTAAGGGCCTCATTTCATTACACTTTTGGACCCCGACTCTATCCGACTTTGGATTTTCGTCCACGGTGGGACTCGAACCCGCAATCTCCCGGTCCCGAGGGCAGGGCCTTAACCACTGCACCAAACGAGGTCGGTATGCGATTATATAGAGGATATCTCATATCGCCATCAAGATGCCTCGATTCGATATATCCGACGTCCTGCAGAATAACATATTTATGTAATCCCAGAAACATAAGTTACTTCGAAGTATTATTTAGTGAGGATATATCCGTTTATATACTCGTTCAGCCGTTTTTTATATGCAAGTTTTTGGGACCGACTCTTATCGGCGGCTTTCACGTTTATCAGGTGTCACCACCACAAGCCCGCATCTGGTACGGTTAGTCGGGATACACGATATTTCAGCACCAGATCAAAATGTTTTTACGCTCACCCTTCCCAAACCGATAAGGTAATCACAGAAGATCCAATTCACTTAATCCAGCTATGAGTCATACATAAATGGTTAGGGTAAACAGAAAAGAAAGCCAAGAAGTGTATTTAATAATTAACAGGCCTCTAAAAAACAGGCACATAGGTTTAAATGCATTAGGTTTTAATCAGGTTTGGAATAAAATCTAAAAATTAGATGCGATGCTAGAAGTATGTTTTATGCACAGTTTCGTCAGATCTCTGCATTTCAACAACGACTCATTCCTTCTCGCTACCTTCCAAGAAACTTCTGTCCGCTAAAAATGGCGAATAACACAGAAAGCAACTGCCTTGCTATCGACGTGGATGAGGCTCCTACCCAGAAAGGAAGTAGCACATCCTGCCGTTCCAAGAGAGGCCGGCCTTTGAATGAATTCTGGTCAGACTTTACAGACATCGCGCAACCCTTCACCGAGAAGTATGTCATCTGCAAGCATTGCAAGAAGACTATAGCAATCCACAAGAAATCGGAATATGCGATGACCCATTTACTGAACCAATGTGTTCCTTTTCAAAGTTTTTTTGAAAAACTTAGACGAACACCTTTCCTGGGTTGAGCTATACATCAGCAAGAAAGAGAAAACTTCTGTGGTTAAACCGTCATCCAACCGATCCGTTTCCGGTATTCAGAAGTTAATGGGATCATATATGCTCCCGAAGGTAGCACCAAGTACTCGTGCCAAGTTCCAAGAAACCCTTGGAATGCACTATTACATGACTGGAATGTCTTTCCAGAGGGTTGAAGAGCCAAATCGGAAGGCATCAATTAAACTTTCGAAACCAGACAAAGATCTGCTTCCCAACAGAAGGCACCTCAGTGGGCCACTTCTTGACAAGTGCTACGAAATGATAAGGTCGAAATGTGATAAATTTTTACAGAAAAATTCACTCAGGTCTTGTCTTCTATCGGACGCGTGGTTTAACATTCACCACGAGCCCATTGTCAACTACATGGCAACGGTACCGCCTCAGAAGTCTCTTTTTCTTGAGGCGGTTGCAACAGGCCAACAGGGCCATTCCGAGAATTGGATTGCAAAAGAGATTACTCGAGTTTTGAAGAAAGGCAATACCAAGTTTTTGTTGGGGTTGTGACGAACAATACGTCCGTGAATAAAAAGGCATGGGAACTTCTCAAAGCTGAATTTTTCTCCCTTTTCTTTCAGGCGTGTACTTCTCGTGGGTTGCATTTGTTGGCTAAAGATATCTTTGCCGCTACTAAGACCAAAATAAAGTATCTTCTGTGACAACCTTCCTGACCGGCTATCCTTTCAAGGACCTGCAAGGTTTTTTGCAAGAGGTCAAACCGGCTATTAAGTTATTCAACAACCATCATGCAATTAAGGCAAAACATATCTAATACAGCGCCCGGAACAATAGTAATCTGACAGCACCACTCGATGGGATCTCTGCAGGAAATCGTGCTGAAGTCAGATCATCTCTTGAACATCATCGTATATGAGCTTGATTTTGTTTCCAGCGCGGCTACCGAAAAATGGTCAGCGTAGAACAATCAAAGGCATTGTGACGAGAGAAAATTTCAAATCACAACTACAGAAGGGATTGGAGCTGCTCAAACGGTTTCACAGCTTGATAGTAAAATATCAATCTGACTCTTGCCCGGTCAGTGAAGTATATCATGTCTTTATGGAGCTGTCCCCAAAGTTCCAGGAACTTGTACCAAAAGGAGTAATCAGCCAGGAAGAAGCTACTTATATTTCAACTTTTGTTGTTCAGCAATTTCAGTTCGTGTATGTAAACGGTCACGGTCTTTCGTATGTGTTAGAACCTAGATTTTAGGTGAAACACTGAATCAACCCCTTAGGAGAACTTTGGAAGACATAATTGTCAATATCCCTGCGAATGACTTTGCAGCTGTGGGTGATACTTAAATATATCACCTTGAGCGATCATTTTCCAAATCAAGGAAAGGCTTAAGCGAATGCTATGTCAATTGAGTACACATCGATCTTTCGTTTGTGCTATTACGAAGTTCAAGATCATGCCTCATCGAAGTAACTGAGATTTACCCGAATCAAAGTCTTCTTGATTGCAGTAATGACTGCATGGCGAGACGATTTTTTCGGCCGGTACTTGCATACCCTCCTTCATAATCGCTACAAACCATCGCATTAATTCCGAATCCAACAGCGGCGACTCACGCATGGTCTGGTACATACTCGGGCCAGTGGCAATCCAGGTTCCGCCAAGAAAGTCGGTCTTGGATTTTGGTTTGGAAATCGACTCCACCACAGTATCAATCCTGAGCATAACCTTCATTAAATCACTCCAAACCTTACCTGTAACAAACTTATGAAGTTTATTTCTTGTTTTCTTATAGTAAGAACTCTTTCACACCGAAATAGGTGTGGGCTTTCACTTGTTTAAGAATCTGCAATCAGTTTGGCAATAAGGAACTCTTATCTTTTTCTAAGAGGCGTCGATAATAGTGCCAAGACGCTTTTAATGCAGTCAAGCGGAGCTTGACTGAAGCGCCTGTCTTGGCTATAGCCGATAACGAGCGACCGTTTCACGTCGTTTGCGACGCGAGCGATGTCTCAATCGGCTGTGCCTTGATGCAGCGCGATCACGATGATCGCAATCGCGTAATCTTTAGTCAATATCGTCAGTTGCGCCCAGCCGAGCGCAACTATCCAGTGCATAACAAGGAACACCTTGCCATGAAATATGCACTGGCAAAGTTTCGGATCTATCTCTTAGGAGATAGACCGTTTGCGGCTTACACGGACCATGCGTCGTTACGCACGGCCGTGAATTCACCACACATTTCTCAAAGAATGGCACGATGGCTGTCATTCTTTGATGAGTACAACTTTACGGTTGAATACAAACCCTGGAAGTTGAACGTGATAGCGGATGCTTTATCACGACGCCCCGATTATGAGTCGAAACCGGCTGTGGCGGAGGCAATCAGTGCAACCGCAATACGTTGCACTGCTCTGTCGTCGTCACTCGTACGACAGGTACGACGAGCGTACAAAACATACGAGGAAACCCGTCTGTTGATTGATTTCTTAAGTAATCAATCTGTTCGGAAGCGCGAGGAACTTCCAGAGTTCCTTTGCGCTTGTGTGTATCGTTATCGACTGCACGATGGTCTGTTGCTTTACAGCACAGACCAACAAGATGTTAGTCGCATCGTCGTGCCAAACGACGATGACCTCAAGCATCAAATTTTGTTTGAGTACCATGATGCACCAATTTCGGGGCATCAAGGTCGAGAGAAGACGTATGCTTCTCTCTCACGCGATTTCTACTGGCGTAACCAGTATAAATGGGTACGCAAGTACGTACGCGCTTGCGAGATATGCCAGCGCGCCAAGCCTGCGCACATTGCAAAGGCTCCCCTCCAATCTCAGCCGGTTCCGACAGGTTGTTGGAAGTCCATTTCCATGGACTTTATCTTTGGTCTTCCGGCTGATCACAGTCGGAAG
>MIQA02005836.1:0-24010 GCA_001887855.2 Sclerospora graminicola
AAACTCCTTACATTTCTGCAAACTAAAAAGAGTTTGATAGACGATTATTTACCATTTCTCAGAACTTGACACAGACACTATTTCCCGAGCTGAATTTTCGCAACTGCTTCAAAGAGCAGGCTTGAAGAATTTTCTTGGTGCAGAAGACGAAAATCTTTTGCTTCAGTTCCTTGCCACTATGACGATAGCATTTTTTTCCTATATACCGAATTCATTGCTTTCGTTCAGCATCTCGACGAGACAACAGAATCATCTGTCGGTACAAAATGCAGCGTCTCCACCTAACTGCGTAATACAGTAGTTGATGAAGCACCTGAATCGCCAGCGCGACCACAATTTCCTTTTGCTAAATACTTCCGCAAGTATCATGCGAAGCAAAACGAAGAAAAAAGTTAAGGTTCGTGTCCTCGAAAAGGTCCTCGACAATTTTTTAGACCGGCTCGTAATGCGGCGTGTGTTGTACAACATGAAAGATATGAATATCGAGGTGCTGGAACAGGCTTATGCAATGGATAGCGATGAAGGTAGACTCATCAACTATAAATTTTTCTTGGATGACTAATCAAACGCTCCAAAACATGCAGCTAATAGTTACTCCAGCAGCAGCAATAGTGGTGCAAAACTGTCTTGCAGTAGTGATGAAGACGAACAAAAAGTTGGAAAAGTATCTAAGGTTATCGAAACAATCTTGCTCCAAGCAGTCAAGCACATGCATAAAACCCCGTATATTGGACAAGCAGCATGCTTCTGCAAGGAAAGTTGATGTATTAGAACTTTGCTTTGCTTCCAGTGCTGTGGGACTTGACTCACTACTCACTCAGCAAAGTGACCTATTCACATTCTTTTACGGTACACCTGGAATATATATCGCGCTTGCGACAATGACGCCAACACCACTGTATACCTTACCACGCAGGGGTGCGACTTTCACTGTCATTATTCCGCAAAATGAAGGACGAATATGGATTGCAGCTGATGCAGAATTACGGCACGACAGAGACTGTAAACATAGCGGTATGACATTTGTGTAGAAAAAAGGTTTGATGGGGAATCGGAAAACAATAAAGTCTGCTTTATGCTGGTAGTGTATGGCCTGGCGTCGAGGTCTATACAAAAGATGACTACGAGATCACGATAAAAACTCCGTGGCAAACAAAGGGGTATGTAAACGCACGCATGCTGCACCGATTTCGTGGAACGTCCCACAAATCTGACATTCTCGTTGTCATTCAGAATGAAGCAGACCGCGACAAAGGCATCATTGGAGCTCGTGTAGTCCTTGAAGTTGGTGATTCTCTTGATATTTTGAATATCAAACAATCATTCCGTGAGCGCAACCTGCCAGCGCTAGGAGACGCGCTGGTCATTGCAATCGTCTCTCTACACGGGTGCGTTCTATACGCGTATCTTGTTAACAGTATCCACTTCGGGCATTTATTTAGGTTTAATGCATAACCAACCATCTAAACGGTGGTTTGAAAACTTGCAACAAGCTGCAGCTATTTGTACCGAACCCTCAAGCAAGGAACAATACCTTGGGCTCCTGTTACTTTAAGCGAGTGATTCTTTGATTTTATATACAGCTAGTACTCTAATTTCCGACACCGTGGAAAATCTATTACCTGTTTTGCATTTATACAAACGTAAAATTCTACTTTAACAGGCACTAATGTATCAGCTACAGTACACACAGGTCATGGATATGTATTCAGTAAGTAGCTTCTGCTTGACGCCAAGTTTGCAGGTCATCACCACCAAACATGGGACGGTGGATGACCATCGAGAAGAAGCGCGCGCTGATTCAGAAGAGCAAGGAAAAGCCTGAGATGGCACATGCGGAGCAAGTTGACTGGGCCGCGATCAAGTTCAAGCTCGCGCAGCCCCCCGCACGCAACACAGCGTGCGATATTATTAAGCAGTCGGACAAAATCTTGAACAGGGCGAGCGGCGGTGGGAAGCGGAGCAAACGACTAAAGTTATGGCACCAGCGCCTGAGAGCAAGCTTGGTGAATGGGTTGGAATAGCGACAGCAAAGAAGGTAATGTTAAACCGCCACATACTGACCGTGAAGGACCAACAAATTTTGAATGATTTGGGCGGTGATGCGCTCGATCTCAAGCTCTCCGTTGACTGGCTGTCAGCATTCATGCACCGACACAACTTGCGATTCCGTCTCATAAAAGGGAAGGCTGGTTCAGTCAATTGGAATGTTGTCTATGGTTGACTGCGAAAGCTCCTTGAGCAAATCGACTACTACGATCTACGTGATATATTTAACATGGATGAATGCGTCCTATTCTACTCGCAAGCATCGACGCGAGGCATCTGCGCTCCTCGTACGCCAGGTGTCAAACTTGACAAAAACCAGAATTACTTTAATTTTGTGTTGGGTTCTGAGCTGCTACCTGTTCTATTTATTGGGCTCGCGGCGCGGCCATACTAATTTCGAGGGAAAACTCCCGTTGACTATGGCTACAGGTTCAAAAGCAACTAAAACGCATGTGTGACGTAATTTCTTTTTCACCAATGGCTACGTGAGTTGGACACGAAGATGAGAGCCGAAGGGCGAAGTGCTTTTCTACTTCTCGACAACGCGTCATCACATTCGACTACAGATTTGGTGCTGACTCACGTCAAGGTTATCCACTTACCGCCAAATACGACATCATGCCTCCAGCCCGTGGACGCTGGTGTGATAACCTCGTTCAAATCGCGCTTCCGGACGAAGCGAGTAACCCAAGCCATCGATCGGATCTACAGCGGAGGTGACGTTGAAGGGGCCAAGGTGTACAAAGTACAGTGGAGTAAGAAGATCTGGGGCGCCACAAGCGCTGCGACTGTCAACCATTTTTGGCAGCATACTAGGCTCGTCCTTCTAGTCCGATATGGTGTGCCCGACGATGAGGGAGGCCGTGACCACCATGACGATCGTGGCGGCTTCGTATCGATCATAGGTGAGAGTTTAGCTGCAATAACTCTGATCTAGTTGGCACGGGCTTCTTCCATCTATCAACGAGAAGAAATAGCGTATTGATTTTAAAAAGTTAATCATGACTAAAAATGTCCAATATATAAAGTACTTACTGCACTTTTGGCGCGCCTTGGCGCGTTCCCGAACAGAATGAAGAATGATTTACACCCTAACTCTGGATCTTTTTCGCAGAGCGACTTTATGTTGACAGCACGCACCAGCTCGACAGGTGGCCTCAAGTAGCAGCGTCAAAAAATAACACTTGGCCCTCACTAACACACCGGCATTCTTTAATGTAACTTATGACAGTATTTACTCTTACTTCCGACACATGGTAAAATTATGTGATTATCTAGTATTGATGTTTCAAGGGTATGCAATATTATATACGATTTTCACATCACGCATCTCGCACCGTTGCCTGACAGCAACAAATCCGGGGCAAATCTTCCGGCCATGTTAAGGAGTGTGAGGGAAAAGGCCTCGAGATGTATGGTCTGATTATGGTAAACCAGCAGGATAATGCTGCATGCGGAACACTACTAAATTTGCGTGATATTACAGCCAGGTCCTTCGAAATTTGATCGGGAGCCCACACTAAATGATCCCAGACTGGTACCCACCGACTTAAGAAATGGTGACACAGTCGGAGATCTCGTGAGTAAACTTGTCAACCTAGCCGTGAACTAGTCGATCGTTCAGCAATTTATCAAGGAAGGGGGTTTCCGTAAGTGGTCTCGGGTGTATCTTCCACAGGCGGCGAGC
Organism: Sclerospora graminicola; assembly: GCA_001887855.2. Taxonomy (NCBI): domain Eukaryota; phylum Oomycota; class Peronosporomycetes; order Peronosporales; family Peronosporaceae; genus Sclerospora; species Sclerospora graminicola. The sequence goes on from MIQA02005836.1 coordinate 3,737, forward strand.
AGGCACACACAAGTTATAAATTTGTACGCACACGTTGGACGAAATTCCTATACACTTATGCTTGTGTGATTTGCTCGCGAAGTGCTTTCCCCTGTGTTTCATTCACATATGGTCAAATAGTGGCCACAATACTAACAGAATGGGAAACACGCAGTCATATAACCATCGAGTACGGTATCGACGAGTACGGTATCGATGGTTGAATGGCAGCGAGATTCCCATCATGTTTTCATACGAAGAACGTCTTAGTCTTGTGGCTCACCAAATAACCAAAGTCGGGACTAGGCTCAGGCGCAATACTGTCGACCAGCCGCCAAAACAAAATGCAAATTTTGCGATGCTTCCTGTATTGCAAATTGCAATTCCATTTTAGAGTCCCAATCAGATTGGGGATTGCCCCATCTGAAAGGGCCTCCGCTTTGATAAACTTAGCGGATATTAGCTACCGAATCAAGTAATCACAGTTAAAGAGCGAAGACGGTAGATTTCCCCCCGCTACTCGGCACACCTTTCTTCCAGATGACCATGTTGCAACTTCAAAACCTCGTGATCCCTACGGAGAGAAGCTAGCTACCCATTACAAGTAGTAAATTCGTCGACTAGATATCACCTATCCGATCAACCTCCTCCGTCAGCGGGTCCTTATCGGATGGCAGGGCGGAAACGGGGTAGGGCGGAAGACGTATGGAGAGGCTCCGTATGGCCACGGGTTCTGCTGTGAACAATTATTCTCAAGTAAGGTGATTTACAACCAATAAAGCGCATTTCGAGGGGGTGTCGCTTTAGGTATTCCCTAAATATATATTCAGTTCGCATATAGCTTTGTGTTTTCACTCTCTACCTCGCAGTGTTTTTTTACAGGTCATGAGTCCGAGTAAAATAACTAGAGAGACTGAAGAATTTGTTAAAGACACCATTAATCAAGATGTTGTCATGAATGGCCAACGAGCTGGGAATATGGTTGATGAAGAATAAGACCTTGGTGTTGAAGTTCACAACCTACAGGACAAGGAGAAGTTCAAGATGTGTTGGAACTCATGTCGAAAATAAACGAAAGGCTACACAAATTGGAGATTTCGAAGCACTCTGGAGACGACCTTAGGATGAATAGTTTCTTTCAAGCGTTTTGGTAGCGAGAGGATGCGTCTAGAGTCGTTTGATGATGGTTTGGTAGGCACCGGTTCCACCCAACCAAATAGGCCAGCTCCCGCCCAAGGTCAATTTCAACAACCTGGACAGCCATGGAATGGGCAAATCTCCAACGGCAATAGGGAGATGAAGCTTCAGATAAATGATTCTACCATATAAACGTTTGTTAGCAAACTTTAAGGAATATCATGAGACAAATCGCGATTGCTAGAGTGCTTGCGATTTCCGTAGAATGAGGCTATCAAGATTGATGGTCTCGGGGGCTACTTAGGTGGAACAGCGGAAATGGAAGTAGCAACATGGTGAGCCATCAACCCATCATTGCGGTTTGTCCTAAATCAAGAGCTAGTGACATTCAAGAAGAAAACGCATGGTATGAAGCTGTTGATGTCTCGAAAAGACCCTAGAAGGACATTTTAGAACATTTATTGTACCTGGTGGCAGTGGGCGATGCGTCTAGATGCAAAGGAGTACCAATCTTTAAATCGATTTTGAAATACTCAGTGCCAAAATTACGGAACGGGCTTGTAGCCAGGTACGATCCAGTGCACGATCCAGTGCGAACGGATTACCTGAAGCACGTCGAGGATTTGGTCAAGCTCGCACATTGGCCGAAATAAAATCGACAAAAAGTACGACTGAGGACGTCATAGGTTGCGTGCAAGAAAAGGAAATGTTTCAAATGTACCAAAATTGGTCACCTTGCCCAAGAATTGCAGAAGCAATGACAAAAAAGACGATATCGACAGAAGTGTGAAATTTACAATGTGTGTGCGAAACCAGGAATCGATATCTGATCAACTTTATTGATTTCAAATCTAACTATGTACGAGTATTTTTGGCGAAGACCAAAGACGCGGCGGCGAAAGTTTTCGATCATTTCCTGGCGTTTTTCGAGCGTCAATTCAACTGCAAGGTACATCTACTAAGGACAGATGGAGGACTCGAATACAAGAACCTGGACCTGTTTTGCTAACAAACTGGAGTGATAAGGCAGATAAGCGAAGCGGACAATCAGTGGAGTAACGAAAAAAAAGCTGAACGGATGCATAGGACAATTATGAACATGGCAAGATGCATGGTTTTTTCGTGTGGGCTAAACCTTTCGTTTTGGGGCGACGCGGTTCAATATGCCGCATACATCGTCAACAGAAGTCCTACGAAATCAAACACAAGAAACATGACGCCCTATGAAGTTTTGAAAAAAACCAAACCTTGGAGAGATTGTTGCTTTCGGTTCGACTTGTACGGTTTACAGAAATCCCGGAAAAAATCGCTCGCGCATCGCGCTCAAATTGGAGTAATTGTCGGCAAAAGTGAAGAAGTCAAGGGATATAAAATGTACCTCAAGGACGAACGAAAGGTGGTTGCAACGCAACACATCAAGAGTATAGACACTTTGAACGAAGCTCAAAACGAACAAGTACGACGTGATCTGGAAGCAGAACGAGCACAAACGTCGAACCACAAAAATGGACAGGCGAAGAAGAAGTCGTGGCAAAGAGAAAGGCACCAGACGCGAGGATACACGAAGGCCAAAACACAGAAGGAGAAAGCGCCGAGCGAAGATATTGGTGACCAAATCGCGGACAAAGATAACACAATTCAAACAAGAGATGAAACAATTGAAACAGTAAATTTTATTCCCGAAGTGGATCCAAAACGTTTTGGTCAAGCGATGAAGAGCGGAAACAAGGAGAACTGGGTGAAGGCGATTGATGAAGAAATATCAGCGCTTGAACGTAACCAAATGTGGACGATCGAAGAAAAACCAAAAGATTGCCGCCCGCTGCACACCAAATGGGTGTTCAAGACAAAAATCGATGAAAATGGAGATATCGATCGGTATAAAGCACGACTTGTGGCCTGTGGAAATGAACAAAGACTTGGGATCGACTACAATTTATCCTTTGCAGCGGTGATGGAGCTTGGAACAGTCAAGTTAATCCTAGCCTTGTCAAAAACTTGGGGTGTCTGTGCAAAACACGGCGACATACCAAATGCTTACGTGAAAGCGCTGGAAACGGAACATGAGATCTACCTACACATACCACAAGGCATGAACATAAAGGCTAAAGGTTTTGGTAAAGACATTAATGAAGAAATGATGGTCTTGAAACTACGAAAACTCTCTCTATGGATTAAAACAAGCTGGGCGACTCTGGAATCAACTTTTGCATGGGAAATTACTGAAATCAGGTTTCAAACAAAGTATCACAGATACATGTATGTGTTTATATTTCAAGACAATTAACGACGCTACCACTATCGTAGGAGCTTACGTCGACGACTTGTTAGTGACCGGAACGCAGGAGGAGCTCGTGGACGATTTTTTCAACGATTTAAAAGTACTGGAGATCAAAACGTTGGGCAAAGTTTCAAAATTCCTAGGAATGAGAGTCACATACGACAAAAACAGCGGATACACGTTAGATCAAGAGGTCATGATTGGAAACATGCTTCGAGAATACAACCTTGAGGATGCAAACCCTGTGAAGACACCGATCAACAGCGAATACGAAGACCTGAACCTGGAAAATCATATTTTTTTGGAAAAAACAACAAAAGGTGAGATGCCTTCGATAATGAAGTTTCAATCTTTGGTTGGTGCATTACTCTGGGTTTCACGATGCACACGGCCGGATATCTCTTTCGCGGTGCACAAGGCCACGTGAAGAACTCACGCTCCAACAATGGTTGACTGGAACTTGGCGAAACGTGTCTTGAGATACCTAAAAGACACAAAAGAGTTAAAACTTATCATGGGATATGAAGACGACAAAAGCAAGACCACGCATCATATTGAAGGACACAGCGACGCAGATTACGCCGGCTCTAAAGACGATAGAAAATCGACGACCGGCGGCATAATTCAGCTAAACGGGATGATAATCAACTGGCTGTGCAAAAGCAAGGAGGCGTTTCCTTATCGACCATGGAGGCCGAGTATTACACAGCGTCCAAAGTCGAAGTGGAGATGCTTGGTTGTCGGAAATCCTACAAGAAATTGGAACACAAGGGGAAAGACCAATGTTAATTCACATGGGTAATCAGTCAGCAATCAAAGTCATGAACGAAAACGATGGATTTTCAAAATTGAAATATATCGACATCCGATTGAAATTCATGATGTCAAAAATGAAAGATGGTGAAATCAAGGCACAATATTGCTACGGACGACATGATGGCAGATATCTTACGAAGGCCCTACCTTATCCGAAGCTCGCAAAATTATGCAATGGAACTAATATAAAATTCACACTGAGAAGGAGTGTTAGAAATGTCGGGTTTCGCTTAAAATATCGTTTAAGGTATTTTGGTACTTTACACCAACGAAAGTGGTACAAAACTGGTACACAGTGGTTTCGGTTTTGAATATCAATTTTTTTGCAGTGTGAACTTTAGAAATAGAAACACACAGAGTCGAAGTTGAAGTCGCATGAGTTTCCTGGGATGGCGGGTTGGTTATGCAAGTCAAGAATAGGATTAAGAGCAGCAGAAGGTATCGAATAGTTAGGCGATAATCATTTCTCAATATACATTGCATTGTTAACTACAACCTTGCATTATTTCTTCAATTATCAACATCAAGCTAAATTCACGTACTGGCCTACGTTCGACTGTCTACTATGACCAACGAATTTCAACAGCTACAAAACAGATTTCAATAGTGGCTGGATACTTAAGGACTTAAGGAAGATTGGGAGTAAGTGAACGTGCTTCTCGTGTATGACATTTTTCCATTGCTGCTTAGGCATTGATGAAACCTTCGTTGCTGCCAGATCGAGCGTGGATAGCAAAAAAGCAAAATCTAGTTCAGACTTGGTTTCGAGGCCATTGGGACTTAGTGACAAGTATTCGACAAGCTGGTACTCATTGCGGTCTGGCAAATGATGCGATAGGTGCCATTGCACGAACTTCCAACGGCTTTATGTTTCTCAGATGAAGAAATCATTTGACGTTGAGCTTCGCGCATTACCGTCGAATACGTTGCTGATGAAAGTACTGGACTGGCTACGTCAAAGCGAATCGACACGGCAAGGGCTTGCATAATCAAGAAACGTCGATGACTCGCAGCTCATGCGGTACTATCGGTGCTCCGTTGTCTTACGTAGCCAGAAGCCGCGCTGCCGCACCAGGATTATGCTTCGTTTCCCCGTTCTGTGAAGCTCCGCTTTGGCTCTGTCGATGTGAGCGTCGCCTGCGTTCGATTTGCTGCTATAGAGAGAGCTGTGAAGACTATTTCGCTCGTGACTTGTTGTCTCCAAAATGGTCTAGAAATGTCAATGCAGCTCTTTAGACTGAGATGAGGTATTAGGTCCTGCGCGCTTTCTGTTAATTCCAGAGTGACGTTTCTACGGGACGATTATTCGCTTCGAACGGTGATGCCATTAAAGCGCTCAATCACCCTTTCTTCAGAATGGGTTCCATCAAGATGGGTTAGGAAAACAAATCAAAGAAGAAAGCGTCGGGTTAGTCCGGGACCGCCTCGAACTGTTTGCCCGAGCAAGTCCAGTGACCGAAACCACCGCAAGATCATCCGCAGTGTGCTCACTAACTTTTGTCTGAGTGTCGATACGATCGCCACCGAGGTTCAAGAATTCGACAACTTTGAGATGAGTGCGTCTTCAGTCCGTAGTATCTATCATCGGAGACGCTTATGTGCACGGACGAACGGTGCGCACGACCCCTCGCAAAAGTATGGTCAACAAGAAGAGGCGACTCCTCTACGCGTACGCTCATTTGGGTTGGAACGAAGAGGAGTGGAGCGGAAGACGTCCAAGTATATTGCCGACTTGGGCCTTTCAACCCTTCCCTACCCGCCCCGAGCCCAGATCTGAACCCAATCGAGCATGCTTGGGATCACGTTGCTTTGATGTACGCACGATCAGTTCTCAAGTGACGGTCGAGCTTAAATCGCGATCAAGAAGGCATGGTACGCTAAATCGGTTGTCTACATCCAGGATCCTGTCGATGTTGGGATTCAGCAAATATTACTTCATTTAGATTTTTGAAATCACGCTTCTCATTTGGGCCAAACATCATCACAATCCTTGACACCGTTTCTCGAAGCTCTGGTGCGTTGAGATACTTGATCAACTGCTCTTACCTCCGATCCTGACCGCGTTTCTTGGTATTAAGCTCGTCATCAATGCCTGCACCAACCGCGATCTTCTTATACGAGTTAAAATACGCCACCACGCGTGCCTTAACGTCCTTTTGCTTTGAGCTTCTCAAATACCTCGTCGAGATCGGTCATTCGCTTATTCATGATGCTTCCGATGATACCGTGGAGGCGCTCCACTAGCATCTCTTCTGTCAAGTCTTTGCGCGTTATACCCCACTCGAGCAAACAACACATTTCGAATAGACTTTGGCTATCGTGCTCATCACTGAGACTATCACATCTTCCACTCTCGTAGACGTAGCTGCACACTGCTCTCGGATTTCATTATCGTAATTTCTACGATCATGCTTCCACTGAGCCAGTTTGTCATGAGCAATGCTCTTGATCCCTTAGAAGAATCGACGCATACATCACTCCCCGACCTTCAGCTGGGACTCTCTACTGCGTCTTGTTGCAACCATATTAGCGTTTGTAGAGTTTCTTGATAGGATCACCCGAAACTAAAGAAATGTTTGTAGTATCCTCACCAAATCCAAAGCAACTCACACCAATTGGGCCACAATCACCAACGCATATTCCTAGTGTTTGGTAGGATACTGGAAAGTACAACAATGAATCTCACTGGCTAGTGTTTACCTCTAAAGTCCACGTCCACCAACCATACTAGGCATGACCGTCCAGGGGTACGCGAGCATTACATACTTCTACTGCAGCTGCTTATAGGCGACGCTTGTCCTAAACCTTGCGTAATTAGCAGGATACGCTACACCACGTCTATGCGAGCGAGCGACATTACAGCTGATACAAGTCATGGTAGTTTTTCCCATCCAAACGCCACTACTTGTTGTTGTTATGGTAAGTCTTTTACTGATTTAATTTCGTAATGATTCAAGACCCAGTTAACATTCGGTCGGACATTACCATTCCGTGAAAATAGCTATCGAAAGTATAATGACCGAACTCGCCAGATCGATTTTGGCGCTCCATGAAACTAACATACGGACGCACCGTTGGCATCGTCGTCTCCATTCTTATGCATATGGGAAAACATTAACAATCAGAGGTCTCGATTCTTAGGGATGCGCACTCAAAAGACGCAGCTCTCACACCCAGTGTTGCGCATCAATATATTGGGCCTCCAATAATTACAATAAATATAGCGGAAATAATTTATTGGGTCGCCAGACCAATACCCACCAATAGCGTCATACTTATTCCTACTAACTTTTACAAGAACATCAACGATGGATGCTTAGGCCACGTCGCCATCCACACTGACCGCTGTGATTGGTTGGTTCCTAATTGTGTGTCTCTTACTCATTTCAAACATCATTGGATGAATACAATACATGTATTGTGCATAATATCAATATTAATTTATTGGGTATCCAATAAATAATTGGCCAATATCGATGCAATAGCGCACAATATCAATATTAATTTATTGGCTATCCAATAAGTAATTGACCAATATCAATTGTCCATGCAATAGCGCACAATATCAATACGGTATTAATTTATTGGGGTATCCAATAATAATTGGCCAATATCAATTGTCCATGCAATAGCGCACAATATCAATACGGTATTAATTTATTGGGGTATCTAATAAATAATTGGCCAATACAGTCTTTTGAGTTCATTGTTAATGCTTTCCCATTTGTATAGGGATAGAGACGACGGTGCGAACGGTGCGTCCGTATGTTGGTTTCATGGAGCACCAAAATCGATCTGGCGAGTACGGCCATTATACTTTCGATAGCTATTTTCGCGGAATGGTAAGGCCCGATTAACTGGGTCTTGAATCATTTAAATCAGTAAAGACTTACCATATCAACAACAAGTAGGGGTATTTGGATTATCATGACTTGCATCTGATGTGGTTATCAGTAGATTTCAATGTGAAAAAAAGATTCAATACAACTCTACAAACTCACACCTAAACAAACGCATGTACTCGATCAATAATGAAAACAAGCACATTATCGTAGGTGGGCCAGGTATGATCTTCAATTGTTTCGGAAAACGAAATGAAACTATTCGAGGAAAAAAATTGAGAAAATAAGAAAATTATTGGATGCTTTATAATGTAATGCTGTACGGACAATTTACTTCCAGTGCAGCACCATTGATGATATCACCAACGACGGACTATTTGGTTTCTTTCAATGCGATTTTGGAACACCAAACACTGGATAGTAACTCAAAAGACAGAATGAATGGGAAATGGCAAGAGAAAAGTTCCGTGCTCTGATAGCACCTTTTCCTTTTCTACCCTAATTAGGAACCAGTCTCCACTCCCTTGTCCATTCTGCCACCACTTCCGTCGGGCTCAATAAAATCAACTAGATATGTGTCCATCATGGGGATATTGGTAAAGTTAATCTGACGATGAAACGTACAGCGAATGTCAATCATGTCTTTGACGACTTCTTGGACGACGGGACTGACCAGGATTTTCCCAGGCACGCCATTCGTTTCCAGTTCATTCGCCGTCAAAGCATCGGGTCCCCACATATCATAGCGTAGTGTCGTCGTACCAATAACTCCTCCAATAATGTTACCAATATGAAGTCCAATGCGCATTTCTAATTGTTCCCCTGTATTCGGATCTTGAACTTTGCATACTTCTTTGTGCATATCCCGTGCCATTGCCAGTAGATCGCGAATATGACTGCGTAAATGGGTCGATTTGTGCGTATTCGCACGCACTAGATGCGGTCGCAACTTGGTCGAGCCATGGGAACTTGCACTCGCTGTATCGCTCTTTGGAACAATGCGATGACTCGAGAGTCGAGCTAATTTCGACGCCAGGCCTCGACTTGACGTCACGGATTTGTCAGGGCTTGCTATGTTAACAGGATTCGTTGAATTGGACATGATGGCCGGCCCGAGACTCATGTCGACGTAGGGGAGACCCGATACAATCACATAGGCATCTCCAATCGTCTGCATCTTGAAAACGCCGTGTTTTTCCGTCAATTTATCAAATGCACAAAAGAGGGAAGCTAAAATATTCACCACTTGAGCCGTCGCAGCATGGGAAGCAATTGAAGTAAAGCCTTTAATGTCCGAGAACAAGATCCCGACTTGTCGATGCGTATCACAGACCATTTCGCCTTCTTTTAGTCGCATGACGACAGCAGCAGGTAACATTTGATACAACAAACGATCGGCATTCATGGTTTCCAATTGCGTTCGTGTTTTGAGCCACAATTGACGTCGCATAAAGAATTCGACACTTTGCGATGCAATCATATGGGCAACCACCGAGAAATACGTGAGGACAATGGGATAACTGGTTTTAAACTTGGTATTAAACTTGCTCGCGTCTTGATGATACTTGAGCAACGAGACGATGGTCGTGAGTGAGACAATAAAGAGCGCAAGCAGATTAAAGAGAATCACGTGACGATACAGGATTGATCGGCCATTCGAGACGACAAACATGGTCAAAACCGTGTCTAAACACAAATTCACATACCGTGTCGACGTGTCAATCTTGGCAATATAATTGAGTTTCCACAAGAGAGCTTGCGTGAGCGTAAAGACAAAGAGACCGACAAGGTACAAGCCAAGCAAGAGATTGCGTAGTGTCGATTCTGACAACGCGACAAAGTCTCGACGAACCCGTCGAGCTAGAAAGAGGGCGAAGAGAGCAAAGGGACTGCGAATAAATAACAAAATCACATACATGGTGGGGGAAATGCCTTCTTCGGGCGCATAATCACTCATGACGGAGCAGAGTTCGACAATGAAATCCCGAATACACGTGAAAAGAGCATACAAGGCCAACGAAATGAGCGTCGTCCGTGCTCCTTCCACTCGATCCGAGTGCGTGCTTTCCAGATACTTGTTTTCCATCTCGCTCTCCTTGAAACACATATCGAACAATCGAATTTCTTCGAGCATATGGTGGACAATCCGTTCACTGGCATCCGCTTCGGGGGGTGATCCCAAGACCAATTGCGTTGGATTATACTTGACCCACCATTGTCGCGTTAACCGTCGAATTTTATTGCTTGTTGGAATGAGAAACTTGTCTTGAAAGGGACCACGGACATGATGAAGCACAGACGACGGAAGAAAGACAGACGTGCGTTTAATCGACACGTTGTAGTCGCCTGTACAAAAGCGCTGGGCCACTTCTGTCTGTGGCTGTCCAACCAAATACGTGGTCATTTGGCCTTTTCCTTTGACGTCAATTTGCCGTTCGTGAAAAGTAAAGTGGCCCACTAGTTTCTCGTACGTCACGTGCGAGACTTGACAATGGCCAGTGAGTCCTGTCGATTGCATCCGCGACGCCGTGTTGACCGTGTCACCAAACAAGGAAAATTGCTGTTTCTTCATCCCCACTAACCCACTGACCACACGTCCAGAATGAATCCCAATGCGAAGTTTAATGCCATTTCCACTCGATGCTCGACACGTTGCCAGACACGAGAGCATGTCCAACGCCATGGAAACCGCTCGAAACGCAGCTTGTCGTCCTTCTCGTGCGTTCCCTTGCAGCCCGGCACACGCCATATAGGTTTTCCCCACGGTTTCCATCTTTCGAACGCCATGTTTGTGACAAATTTGATCAAATAGTGAATACACGCGATCGAGCAGCGAGACGACTTCTGTCGGACTAAACCGCGTGACAAACGACGCAAAGTCGGCAATATCACAAAAGAGAATCGTCACGTCTTGCTCTTCTTCGTTCACGAGCGTCTCGCCCTTTTCTAAACGACGCACCACGTGTTCCGGTAACATATTGTGCAAAATATGCGTCGATCGCTTCTGTTCCAGCAGAAGCGAGCGACTTTGAAGAAAATCACGACGCATGGTAATCTGAAGCGAGTAACACGCGTAGGCACCAAAGGAGATGACAAAGGCCAAGTAGAGCACAAAGAGCAGCAAGTCGGCAATTTCGACACTATTGTGGTAATTCATGACATGCAAGCGATCGGCAAAGAGATAAAAGGCAAAATTATAGACCGACAAGATCAAAGCGTAGAGAAATTTGACACGAATCACGACAAACAGGCTGATGGGATAGAGCGCGGCGGCGAATTTTCCAGTATCCGAGATGGTCAAGGTCAACGCCATGCCTATGAGGCAATAGGGCACGAGCATGGCTAGTTGATAATGCTGGACAAAGAGTTTCGTGCAGGCAAAACGCATATAGAGCACGTCACAGACGAAATAGCCCACTCGAATCCACACACAGGACGAATCCCGTTCCCAATAGACTTCATACGTCGCATAGAGTGGAATGAGAAACGCCATAATCTTAAGACACAAGAGGACACGACTGCGTTCTCGATAGGCAAACGTCACGTCGTATTCGATTTCCAGCCGTTGATGTTGTTCCCCCATGAATTCAAGCGTTAACGGGTGGACACTGGGATGAACATGCAATGCCCGAGAGCTATGAACCGTATCTTCTTGAAGAAACGGATCCGGGGGACCGACTTCTTGGATTAAATCCCGTTGAATCGCGACCAGTTGTTTCGACAATTCATCGTGCTCGGTCGGTTGATCAAAGTCCCGAAATTGCTGTCGCCATTCCAAGAGCTGAGGTTTCAGTTCTCGCTTGTCCGAGCCAGCACCACTAAAGCCACTGGCATCGGATCGTGTCGAGAAATTATAGACGAGTTTCGCCGCCGGAATGTCATCGATTGAGTGCCATAATAACGGTGCTAACGTTCCAAAGCCACTATCGATTTCCAGGATAATGTCCGAACTGGAAGGGAGATACATTTTCTGAAGATACAAGGCTGCCAAGTCGAAACAGAGACACGTCATGGACGTAAAGGCAAGCAAGACCCAATAGACGAGTTGCGAGAAAAGCATGTGACTCACGCCATAGAAATCACGAAAGATCGCAACCGTTGGCAACAGTTGATACGCTTGCGAGTACGTGGCGACAAAGATCAAATACAAGAGAAACCCGGCCGTGATCGAAACGTAATGACCGCGTGTCCATCGATGCAATCGTTGCATATGTAACGAAGCTTTGAACGTGACCGTGAGGATCAAAGCACCGTAGACGACGGTCCCATCAGCAAAGAGCCCCGTTGCCAGACCTTCTTGAGACGAAATGCCCTTCATGGTTTTCAAGACAATGTAAAAGATAAACAAGGAATGAAGGATGGCGCTTGCAACCCAAAGCAATAATCGGTGAAGACTCAATTCACTCTGTTTCAACGACTGTTGATAGACGAGTGGAAATCGAAGCACCGCCGTGTCTCGAATATCTTCATCGGTAATCCCTAATACAAAGAGCGGAAAGAGCGTATAGAGGACATTCCATCCGACCATCAAGTACGATTCATAGAGCGTTTGTCCAGAAAAGTCATTGCAAAACGAATACAGAAACAAGGTCAGAATGAGCGCCATGTTCTTGTAAAAGGAAAACAAAATCACACGCGCAACACGGCGATGATTCCAACGACCATGAACAAGTAACAAGCGCGAGAGATGACGAAACGTGACAATGGCAAAATCCGCGGCACGAACCGCTTGCATGCCTTCATGCCCATAGATCCCGACACCCACATGAGCTTCTTGAATCATACTGACATCATTCCCACCATCCCCTACTGCCAATGTCAGCGGTGTATCAGGTGCTGCTTTCATTAAACTCACAACTTGAGCCTTTTGCATAGGACTGAGCCGACAAGCCACGACGGTTCGACACTGAGAAGCCAGATCGAGAAACAATTCATGGGCCAAGTGGCAGACGACCGTATGGACGTCTAGAATGGACGATCGAAGTGGTCCTTGAGCTGCTCGAAAAGGAGCGTTTACCGAGCTGGAGCGATGACAAGGAGGTTGCGTTGTTTGGTCTGGTTGGAGACTCCCGTTCTCGGGCTGTGGAGGCATTGAAGGAAGAACACACGCTTCCGTGGGCGAATGCAGCGTATCAGCAAGCAAATGTTCCAATGCTTCGCCATTGATAACCAAGGAAATATCTTGTGAGGCGACGCCAGGGATCCACACGCCTTCTCGTTTGAGTTTTTGACGCGCTTTGGCAATCTCATCGAGACAATCTTGCTTGGATTTGCCTTTGATGATGATCATTTTGCTTTTTGGATGAATGAGGCCACACATGTGAGCGATCGAGATGGCTGTTTCGTCCTTGTCCCCCGTCAACATCCAGAGATTGATCCCACCAAGGGATAATTGAGAAATACACTCTTTCACACCCTCTTGAAGCAAATCTTCGACCCCCGTGGCCCCAACCAGGAGACAGGCTTTTTCCACTTGTTTCGCCACATTTGCACACAAGTGATCGCGGTTTGTTAATGCTTTCTTTGCCGCATCAAACTCGACTTTCCACGAGAGATACTCACTGGTCGAGAGCGTACGGTATCCAAATAACAAGGTACGTAATGCCATGACGGCAAAGTAATGCACATGGAGCGCTAATTTACTCGTATCTTGATCTTTCGTGGCATTGGCAAACATGACGGTATCGGCGCCTTTGGAAAACACCAAAATCTCGTCTTCTACGAGCGTGGGCTCACTTGTCTGTCCTTCGACACTTGTTTCGAACGCTTTGGAACCCTCTAGAGCGTCTGGCTCCTTCCAATTATTGCCACCCCCTTTGCCTCGATCCAATCGTTTGACAACCACAGACATACACTTTCGTGTACTATCAAATTCATTCAACGCAAGCACTCGATAGAGCTCTTGGTGTCCAAATAATCGAATCGCAATGATATCGCCTTCTCGTTTCTCATAGATACAATCAAATTCCACGGCCGCGTTCAAAAGGGCCACTTCATCCGGCGACGACCCAAAAAAGCTTCGATCGCTTTTTAAAACAGGAAAAGCATCGGCTACTTCCCCCGATGCATAACTCATGAATGAATTGATGCGACCTGTGGGACGTTTACTGGTCGTTGGACCATTTTCAGCCGGAAAGCTACTCCCTTCTCGTAAACTTTGACCATCCGTTGTTGGATTCAAGCGTTCTTCAATGGCCACGGAAGCGGAATGACAGAGCAATAACGAGCGAAAAAATGGCCGTGCCAACTCGAGCGCATGCTTTTCTTTGATCGACAAACGCAAGGGGTTTTCAACAAACTGAAGCAGCTGCGTGTACGGTCGAACATCGTTTTCAGCACTCGAGCCACCGTACGGATTCAAGGGGCGACTATCGAAATGGCCCTCTTTGCCGCCTCGCATGGAGCCACCTCGTGCTTTGGGATCGTATGTTTTCGCACTGAAATCGTCGCTTTTCACTTGAATAGCACGACGCAAGTGCATCTTGGATCCATCAAACACAATGCCACCGATACTACAAGCTTTAAAGAGCATTTGATTCTTGGTCAACGTCCCCGTCTTGTCACTAAAAATGTATTTAATCTGTCCCAGATCTTCATTGACATTGGACGTCCGAGCTGTGACGCCACGGCCCAGCGCAGGGCAAAACATTTGTCCATCCTTTTCCATTCGCCGGGCTTGATACCATTTCACGATTTCTAAACTAATGTAGAGTGAAATGGGCACCATATTATTGTACAGGATCAAATACGTGACCCACGTTTCTAAAAACACGGCCGGCTGTTCCTGGACATGGCGTGTCGTAAACGACGATGGCGTTGTTCGGACGACCAGTGCTTGAATGGAACTAAAGCAACAGACGGTAAAGAGTACCAAGAAAATGACAACGATACAGCGATTCGCCATGCGATCCAATCGACTGAATTTCGATGGAATTGCTTTCATATTTTGCATCAATTTGGTATCTTTGCCCCCTCCAACGACCACACCAATGACCCATTCCGTATTGCAAAGTTTCATGCCTCGTAGTAATACATTTTCGATTGTAATGGGAAGTTCCTCAGTCGTCAGGGCCTCCTCGTCTTGCGTCGAACAACCTTCGTTAATCGAGCTTGGCCGGTCCCGCAAGCCAGCCACTTTGGTGCGTGCAATGCGCAGTACACCGTCGAAACTATACAATCGTTTGTTGGGGGCTTCACATCGCACTTCACAGTGAAACATGTCGCCCAACTCTTTGGGACCATAGGGTACGAACCGATTCCATGGCATACAATGACGAAGTTTCAGATTCGATTCGCCATCGAGACTGACGGTCTCACACATGGCTTCGCCATGTTTGTGGCTCGAAAATAACAAAATCATATCGGCTGGGACTTGTTCTTGATCGTGAAGTTTAATCACATGTCCGACGTGGACGTTTTCCCACGCAATGGATTGAAAATCGCGCGCGTGACTGATGTCGTGGATCTTTCGTCCTCCTGCGTCGCTTTTGCCATTTAAAATGTGCACTTTCTTGTGATTCACGAGCCAATCTTGTTGATGGCGCGCGTAATCTTCGACCCCTTCTTTGATCATTGTCACACACAAGACGACAAGCAAAGGACCAATGGTCGAGTATTGATTCGTCGGCGAGAGATTGGTACATAATTGAAGAAGCGAGATGATGAGAAAGTAGAAATTGGCTACCCGACGAAATTGCTCAAACAAAGACTTTGGGAGAAAATTGAGAACGGTATATTTGGACGAATGGACGGAATTCGTCCGGTAGGGAGCACCGTGGTGCGTTTTTTCCATATAAGCAGCGTATTCCATCGTTCGTCGAGCATCGTTGACAAATATCAAGCGCGTTTTGGGGCAATGGGGCAGTTTTACATTGTCCCAATTGTCGTGAAAGCTCGATTTTGTCGAGTTTTTGGCAACTTGACGCCATGGAAAGAGTTTTTTCGTAAACTTTTGGGCTTGAGAACGAAAGGAAAAGGTCTTGTGGACGGTGGGTGGATTTGTGCTTGACGGGGCAATGGCATCAAGTGTTAACGAACTTTTCTTCTCATTTAATGGAGATGAGAACTTTGTGATACCCAATTGATAGAGCTGTGGATTTGGGGAGACAGTCATTAGGTAGGTTTTTGTTAGACGAGAAAGAGAGAGAGAGAGAGACGGACAGATAGAATGGAATTGAAATGGGCGTGAGTCACGGAAAAGCTGCTCTGTGAAGAGAAGTGAAAGGGTATTTTTACCTCGAGGGGCACTTTCGAAACGACTTTGAAGTGCTCCGACAAAGTCGGAGCAAGTGGGCAAATGGGACACGAGAATCTGTAAAGTTGACATCGCACCCACACGTCAAAAAATCCGCCGTTGTTTGGTACAAGTACAGGGCGGAAGTCATGGGGACCACACAACCTCGATTTTTTGGACGACAAAAAGTGTCCTACGTGATCCGACTTTTACGGTAAGCTACTTTAAAGTAATACCGGTAAAACCTTTTAGTCTAATGTATGTCGTCCACATGTTTCTCACACAATCTTCACTTAACGTTACATTTTGCTTTCTCATGATGCAGTTGCCGCTGCCGGACGTTTACTTAGTCGTCAGTAGCTGGTTGCTTTTCTTTCTCTTTGCGCGATTCTTTTTCTCGTGGTGGCTGTTTCGGGATTATGCGGTTCGAAACGCTGCGACCCCGTTGCTCTTTGCAGCGTCTCTGACCTTCTCGCTCAGTATTTTTCAAATGGTTTTATTTGAAGTTACCGATGTGATGCGTGTCGCCAGTCGTCAATGGGTTTGGCGTGTTGATCTGATTGTGATGACGTATTTGATCGTATTGGTGTTGCCACTGTCACTCTTTTATGCGATTGCAAGGGAGTACGGTGTAGCGAGGAAACAAGCAGCGATCACCGCTGGACTTACGCTTTTGCTGTATCTTTACGGGTTTTGGAGACTTGGAGGACTGCTCGAGCCAGATTTACCCCATCAGTCGGTTGAAGGTACGTACACCAACGCAATTATAGACTAAAGAAGCCCCTTTTTGATGTAATTTCTCTCTATTTCTTGAAAATACAGCACTGTTTTCGATTCGAAACGTTGTCAGCCGCGTGAGTTTACTCGGTGTCGTGTTTATGGCATTGCTTTCTGGCTTTGGAGCGGTAAACTGTCCATACGAGTACATGTCATTCTTTTGGCATCGAGTCGCCGAGGAAGACATTGAATTTCTCGAAAAGCGGCTACGTCATAACGTGGACATGTTAATAGCTAAAAAGAAGCGATTGATTCTCGAGTTGAGAGCCGCGGCGAGACGACAGGATGCGAGTTTAACAAGTGGCCGCAAGAACGAGACGCTGTTTCATCGAGCATTCGCCTTCTTTTCGTCGAGACAAAAGGACACGACGTACAGAAAAGGATTAGAAGCTGAGATTGTGACCCTTGAAAGTCTTGGTCGGGAGCTCTTTTTGGAAATAAACGATCTACGGGATGCCCAAGCAAGGTCGCTACGTGCTCGTACGTTCCGGGGTCGAGTCTTTAATTGTTTTGGCTACTTGATGTCTGCTTTTTGTGTCTACAAAATGGTCATGAGTACGATCAATGTCATTTTTTGTCGACGAAATCGAGAGAAAGATCCGATTACCGATGCCGTTGAAAAACTGCTGTACATTTGGCCATCCTTAGCCGAGCAGTTGAATCTTCGCTTTGTCTCCGAGGTGGCGTCGCTTGGTTTTGTTGGGCTTCTCGTGTTTACACAAACACGAGGGTTTTTAGTGACACTGCTTAAGTTTTTCCGCACTTACTCCAGCACCATGTCGTCAAATAGTGTCGTGCTGTGGCTAGCCCATCTCATGGGCATGTACTTTGTCTCGTCGTTTGTCCTCATGCGCATGAATCTAAGTCCATTGCACCGGTACGTCCACAATCGGATGGATGCCTTGCTTTGGAGAATCTAACAGTGCCATTTGATGATCCGTTTATTTTAGGGAACGAATTGACCAAGTCTTGGGTGAAATTGAGTTTCACGTGTTCCACCGGTACTTTGACATTATGTTTGTCGTCAGTGCGTCGTGTAGCCTTGGAGTCTTGGCACTGACGAAATTCTCCAAGGCTTCCCGGACAGCCAACAGCGACTATGGTTTGCATGATAAATTTCCCTAACATTATGAGCGGATTGCGAAGCTTGTTTAGTCCTGAACAAACGGAAAACTGAGGAAATCATCGTACAGGAGCTTGCCATTCGCGTCATAATGAGCTGTACGGTAACAGCGGGCGCAAAAAAACATGGGATCGACAACTGCAAGACGATCGCCGTAGCATATAAACTTGGCACTGTAATGCTGGCAAATCATGCAATTACGAAGTGTTTGTTGCAGCAAATTGGGCAATCGCATGGGAAAGAGGCCAGTGGACAGTGGCGAGTCCAATTCATGGGGCAAACGGGCATCCCGAAGTCGCACCAAGTGTTCACATTCTCCCTGGTGAATATACACCCCTGGTACGTCGATAAGTAGTGTTAGATCTGCAAATGTAGACGTATGGAGGCTACTAGCGAGACAATTATCGCTACGAAATCGACCATACTTGGTTTCACGTTCGGGTGTCGCTTGAATCCATTGAAGAATTTCCGTGGAATAATCCAACGCACCCGGTACGCGTCGATCAATGAAAAATTTGTGGCCAAAGTACACGAGCTTGGAAGCTTTTGTATGCTCCCCCACTTTTTCATCCGTAGCACACGCAATGAGATCTACAAGCTCGGAAAGGCGTTGCGATCTTCGTACCAAAAACGATTGGGTTCTTGCTGGATCTTTGCTTGGATGGAGTATATCAAACCACAGAATCACGTCCGTGTCCTCTCTTGCATTAGAAACCGTAATCGTCGTAGGTTTCTCCCGCTGGTCTGTCTTTTTTTCCTCTTCTTGTGCATTTTCCATGGGCCGTGCAAAGTCGAAACAAAGCGACGTGATCGTATCGGCCACGGATCGCTTCTGTGCCAATCGTCGCTTTTTAATCTTGAACGTGTTGACAAACGTCTGTAGTCTTGTACTTGGCACTCGCTCGGCTCGCAATGTATCAATATCGGCCAATTCCTTTACCAAATGTTCAATTCTTTTTCGTTCGTGCTCTAGTTTTTTTCGTTCCTTTTGCTGACGGACTAACGCTGCACTTGCTGCTTTCCCCTTGGCGACCATTGCAGCTCGAGCCACGACTTCAGTCCCTTCATCTTCCGTTTCGGTACACTCTTCTTCCTCATCTTCTTCTTCTTCTTCGTCGTCGTTCTCTTCTGCATTGGTTAAATTGTCTTCTGATTGTAGCACCAACGCAGCAATTCGTTGGTATTTTTTGATTCGCTCAGAATATGGCAACGTTTTGTCGGTCAAGGCCGGATCACCTTCGTTCCAGCGACATAATGCGCGATAGATGCCATCGTCGACGGCCTTTTCCAATGGAGGAAGTAAAATCTCGTCCACACTGATGTCAACTGAGCTCAAATCTTCGCCTTCAAGAGGCATTAGCGGCGGGAAAAGCGCTTCGAAGTCCATACTTGGCTATTTTGGACGTTGAATTTTGTACGTCACATAACAAATATCTTAAGTACGATTAGATTTACGTGAAAAACATCACTCAGGCTCATTAGTAACAGAGTAAAAAAAGGAGTAGAAGCTTATAAATGACTTGGAACGGCGGCGTTTGGTACAACATTGGGAAGGAGTAGCCATATCAGACGCCCAATTACAAAGTTTTCAAGAAGCCATAGTGACACGTCAAGCGCCACCGATTGGAGACAGTTTGAAACGGGCAATGATGGAGAAATATGGTTGGTTTAACGAGACCTATCATGACGTTTTCGAGAGAATTTGGAATGGTGTATGTGGAATCGCGACATCATGGATGTGGCAATTGAGAAATCAAGTGGTGTTTCAAGGACAAATCAAGTCGGCTTTTGATCACCTAGAATTTCTGTGGCACCAATGTCGAACGCAAGTTGAAGCAGTGGCGGAGTGTGAATCTCGACTGTCTGATACTAGGGAAGCGGGGATCCGACTGAAGATCAGTGTAAAGTGCTTTTTCGACCTAACCCCAGCACCGGATCGAAACTTCCAGAGTATTCAACATGAGCACGTCGCCGCGATGGGTACCGATAAATCGACCATGGAATCTGAGCCCAGATTACATACTAGATTTTATAAGTTCATAGTAGCTAATAGTTAACATAATTAATTAGACTACATTTACTACTA
>MIQA02005839.1:0-12808 GCA_001887855.2 Sclerospora graminicola
GTCTAAGAAAGCGAAACGTATACTGATTTATCCCTATATCCAATACTCTCTTTTGTGTAACCTACCCCAAGTAGCCCTCATGTGTCTTACCTGAAGTAGCCCGGTTAACTCCGATTTTTGTGTACCAACCCGGCCAGTACACCAACTCCAAATGGTACCAGCCCGGCCGGTACACCGAACCCAAATGGTACCAGTCCGACTGGTACATCGAGCCCGGCCGGATCGGCCGGATGGCCATCCATCTGAGATCACTGGCCGCTGGCGCTAGCACTTCCTTGGCAGCTCCACGTCCGATT
Source organism: Sclerospora graminicola (assembly GCA_001887855.2). NCBI lineage: Eukaryota > Oomycota > Peronosporomycetes > Peronosporales > Peronosporaceae > Sclerospora > Sclerospora graminicola. Next base: position 297 of record MIQA02005839.1, read on the forward strand.
CGGGTGCCTCCTTCGTCCACTAGAACACTCACACTCCTTCAGGCCCCCTTCGTTCATACCTTCCAACAATTCGCCACCAATCCGCCCCTCGGCCGTCCGCCATCCGCGGTCGTCCCGTCCGCTTAGCCCGCTAGCCCAACTATCCGCGTCTTCTGTCGCGTTCGTCCGGCCTGATTTCAGGCCTGGCGCCGTCCGGCCGCTGGTAGATGCGCTCGGCGACGGCTATCCGCCACCTATGCCCTTGGTCCATATTTCTGCCAATCAGAATGCGCCCTCTGGAAAGTACTTCACACCTTCCCATCAATTAATTCATAAGTCACTTTACCACACTGCCATTGCAGCAGATATATACTCGTTGTAAACAGCTTCAACCATATCGACCGAAGCCGTTTTGCGCCTACCGTTGTGACAGTGATAGGCGCGACAAGGATACTGCTGTGATAGCAGTAGGCGCCGAGGATGTCTTCATAAGTTGCCGCGTTTCGTCCACTTCGACTACTCCATAGTTGACCGGGTCCTTCCACCACTTAGACTTTCCGTACCAAGTATGTGGATGCCGCGTGTCATTCACGTAGAACGGTGTATGCTCTGTTAAAACATGCACCGGATTATTTATAGCAAACTCAGTGAGTTGCAAGAAGTCACTCCGCTGCTCGGATGGCGTGAGGACAATAGGGCATTAGGAACGAGCGCATTTCCAATGATCTTACCAAGGTTCAGCACATTGAAGCGCAGAGCTGGAAATCACCTAAGGCGGACACTGCTTATTACAATATGCTTTGGGAATACGCTGATGTATTCCAGAAGAAGGTACATGTCTGCTCCCTAAACATAAGCTCGACATGAGATAGAACCCGTAAAAATGGTGTCACGCGGCAATGGCCGTTATCACATAATCAGGTCAAAGCTATCGACGAGAAGCTATTCGTAAGGATGAACATGTCCACGAGTCTACCTCGCCACACTCCAGCAAAACCTTCTGTGTGAATAAGTCCTCAGAAGGTTGCCAAATCGTTCATGCTAATAAGAAGCCGAACACCCCTACAGAATCGGCGCAGACGCCGATAGCGCGAAAAGCCGTCATCACAGATGATATGAGCGAGAGCATGTTCTCGACTTAAGAGATGGATTTTTATCAAATCCTAATGCGTGAGAAAGATGCCCTTCTCACGGCGATATGCACTCCAAGCGGTATGCTTTGGGAGTGGCTCTGCTTTTGGGAGTGGCTAGTGATGCCACAGAGGCTAAAAAATGTCCTCGCTAGACTAAGCAACTTACGAAGTTCGTTGACGTTTTTTCGCACCGCCCACTCAACAATAACTCAAATCTTCTCAGGATTAGTGCGCACCCCATTCTTGCCAACAAGCAGCCAAGAACGGATATCTCGGGTGCACCAAAGGTGCACTTCTTTCGATTTGCATAGAGCTTATGCTTACTGATTTTATTTGCTTATCTTACATTTCATAAAATACAATAAATTTAGTTTATTATATATTATTTTCAGAACATAAAAAATGATAATGCTTTAATTAAGAGCGCTGGTAGCTGGACCACACCCTTTTGATAAATGGATCACACACTGCAGCTCTAACCAATCAGAAGCAACGGACGCGTATTTAACACCGGGAACATTATGACTACACTGCCACCAATACTAACTAATTCAAATGCCATTTAGTCTAACTATTGATATTTTTTCTACGAAAGCGTCGTGACAGCAAACAAAATAACTTCCCCCTTCCTGATAGAAGTTCTGCCTTAAAGACATTGAGTGGTATGCTGCTCACTTCGGGACCGGGAGGTCCCGGGCTCGATCCCAGGGCCAACCAAGTTGGTTGGATTCTAGAGTATGATGAGACGTATTCAGCCCAGTTTTTTCTACTCCACAGTGCTCAATTGAAGCTTTAATCTGCTATGCTAATCTCTGGCGACGAACAGGACAAGGTTTGATGTCGTGCCCTTCTTCATGGCACTCCACTCAGGTACGCTTCCGCCCACCACCATTGGTCTGCACTTCAGCTCCTTCCACATATTCAAATGCAGAGGTATCTCTCTGTGAGGAATTCGACTATTACCTCGAGGACGGCCGCGCTTTTGAATTATATCAGGATCTACCACCAACCCTGAATGCTCTGATTCAAGGAAGTTCTTGAATCTTTGATCACATTATCCAAAAAGATGCACAGCGAGATGCGCGCCTTCTGAAATGCCGTATTCTGACTGATCTACAACTTTTGTTGGTTATGATGCAATGATAGTTTTCGTAGACAGTCGCAAGATTACCTGTTGATACTGTGATACAGCCCTTCACTGTCGCGTGACCCCCTTCTATGCGTGAAGTTGCAGTTGAAGAAGTCGTCCCACGCATCTGCTGTTTGAAAGTGCTATCTGTGATTTGCAAGAACGTTTTTGTGAATATGCCATGCAAAGCAGATTGTATGCTAGGGGAAAACTCTTCTGAATGGCGTTCATTAGGCTTACGATCCTTGACTATTATCAATATCGGTTCAGAGGCTGAATAACATCTCTCAGTTCCATCATGGCCCATTGATAATCCGCATCTGTCTCCTCCGCCATGAAACAGTACGCCAAGGAGAATGACTGATTCGTAGTAGAGACTCCCATTAAGGAAGTACGGGCATGCGGAATTTGTTGGTTCTATATTTGAAATCTAGCATCAGGATGTCATTTGTAGAATGATTCTTGGCAATCTCAACGGCAGAATTTGCACAATGAACAGATGCGTGAGTTTGTCTGCAGCGCTTAATTCGGGTTTTCGATAACATTCAAAAGCAAAAATATAAAAATGGTAAAAAAATATACTCCCTCCGTCCCAAAATATAAGGCAGTGATTTTTGAAAAAAAAACACTGCGTGTATTCTCGATTAAAGCTCACAGAATCTACTTCGTATTGTTGATTGATAGAATAGAATGCGCATTCATTGTTGATAGGCGGGGTTTTGGAGCGAGCCAATTGACGCTCTGGACCATGAGATATGGTGAGCAGAAGTTTGGGCTCCCAACCCTCCACATTTTAAAAATGACGCAGCACCGCTCATAACCTTCCCAGAAGCGCAAGAGCTTGACCACAAACAATAGCAGAGCCGTCCTTGCCCGTATGTATGCGGCGCCCACGAAACTTCGCCTTCCAAGGGGACTTTTCTCTGCTTTATCCGTAGTTTTACTGTTCCGAGCGATCGTTCTTCCGCCTTTGGAAATGCGCGAGCGAGAAAATCCAAGCGAGCTCTACCCACGATGAGGTGTGTGGGAGTCGTTACCAGAGGGGCCGCAAACCACGCTTGAACGACGAATTACCAGCGAATCTCGCCAAGACCATCGTACTTTTGCCTCCTGAACGAACCAAGGCTCGTACTTCAGCGGATCATGTGGGTATAACCAGTCAAGTCTGCATCGATACTCTGCCCTATATTTTAGCACATGCTTAACTGTCGACTGCGCCTTATATTTTGGGACGGAGGAAGTATCAATTAGTTTAAGATTAAATAAAAAATGATTGGAATTCGTCACTACTTGTAGTGCTATGTATGTTTTCAAAACGATTGTTTGTAACAGATTTGTGATCAAAATCGTAGTGAATAGCGATTTATTTGAAAGAGAGAAATGGGTGAAATGTTTTTGCGCAAGTGGTGTTGTGTTTTGGTGCCTGCAGTTTGGGGCAGTTCAGTCGCGTTCGTGGCGCTTATCTCATATGGTAGAGTGCCCGCTTCGCATGCGGGAGGTATGGATTTGATGAAAGATTACACTTTAAGATTACCGCCAATTTCTAGTCAATGGGGAATTATCGCAGGAAATGATAGTCAGTTCGGGGATACGTCAAGGCTGTCCCTTGGCCACTTTACTTTTTTATTTTGGCTGTGGGGCCATCGGGAATAGAGTTACACATGGATACGACACTGGATGGGGTTGCAATGCGAACAGGCACGGAGTCTTATCAACACCTATTTTCGGCCTTTGTCGATGACTCGACGATTTTTCTCAGTCGAGCAGAACAAGTGGGAAAAGCTCTGCAAATTGCTAAGCCATTTGAGGATCTATCTGGATTATGAGTTCAGCCCAAACAAATGCGTTCACATTTTCTTGAATGCAGAAGCGACACAAGATTTATGGTTTGACATACCTGTTCTACACCTTAACAAACTGGGTGTGAATAGCCAATGGGATGGAAATTAATCCAACGCCTCCTGCTGCTTTAGGGGCATAAACGAGAGCAGCGTTTTTTATGCCGTGCCGTTCCACAGTCATTCGCCCTACTCCAGACAAACCTTTTTTGTAGGCACAATAATTGCCGTAGCACGTCGGGACTGGGGGGGAAATTTTCGCAATAAAACAGGTAAAGCTGTTAAGCTAAATAGTTGTACCCACTCCAATACAGAAGTTCCGCATTTGGTTGCTGTGATCAGACGTAATTTGTTTGCTTTCAGTCGATGCGACCAATTTCTTTCACTTAAGTTCTCAGCTCCAATCTCGTATCCGAGGTAACGTGTAGACTTGTTCGGCCACGAATTGTTTTAGCTTTTTTTCTACACCAACAATGCACCAAATTTGGCATCTGTGGCTAATCCCGCCAATTATAGCAGGAGATAGAATTCGTGTAAAATGGTGTGGGTGAGACATTTTGAACTTAATGAATAATTCGTCCCGAACGCGCAAACATCGAAACCTTTCTACTTCTTCGGAAGTAAAATTTCTTTTATACTCATTTTTGGGATAATCACTGGCTCAGAATGGCCACAAAAACGAAGGGCTTGCGTGGACGCAACGATGATCTCGTCGAGGACCAAACACTATGTAGATCGTGTATCCGGAGACGCTTCTGTTTGCATCTGCTAAACATCATAGCGTTTCTGGAAACGTGTGAAGGAGGCGTTGACGCCGATAAAGAGATTACCTACGACCTGGCGCTCGTAAGTCGAACTTGGGTAGGTTTACAAAGTCAAATCGGCTTGGTTCCAAAAGTGACAGGGAAATTTATGAAATGCATCCGAAGGACCAAGACAACGCTCGCATCAGGGATGGCAGAGCGTGAGACGTATGTGAACGCAATGAATATGTACCAACGCACCCATAAAAATTAAAGCCGTTCGAGTTCACACTCTGTCACGATATTCTGTCGGCGTGTTCTAAGTTTTGTATGGTTCTAGAAGAGGAGGAAGCCGAAGGCGATCCCGCTGGCTGATCACACATTCGAGGGGCTACACCTCCATCAAAGCGAAAGCCCAGCTTCTCCAGCAGCAAGATCAACAGAACGACGATGGAAACGTACGGCATCAAAGCTTCCAAACGCGCCAAGCAAGACAGCCACGATGTTGAGCGCCCCCTTGCTATTGGTACCGGTCTGACAAAGGCGAGTGAGGAGCGCAATCGTTTACTCCGAGCACATATCATGTACACCATGTTTATGGCAACGCCAGTCAGCGAACAACACGCCCGCTTTTAGAGCTGTGGCGTAATCTGATGATGGCGGATTTAGAAGACCAAGCACGAAAGTGCAAATACCAACACTCATTCCAATGCAGGCGCGTTTTGAGAGAGAATGAAACACCCCAGGACACCGACTATGACACCAGGTTCGAGAATATCTTGTGCTTTCTTGACTATGAAAATTGATTTTCATATGTAAGTCGCCATTGGTAGGCACAAACCAACGCTTCTTGTTGACGCTGCGATAGACGTCGACACGGTCAATAACGCAGCACAAAATCCACCGCATTATGCGCCCGCGTCAAGCCTCCATGATCAAATGGATAAAAAACAATACTCAGCGTGGAATTCAACACATCGCGAAGCTTATTCATGTGGGCCCTGTGTAAACCGTGGGTAAGATGTAAACCCAATGATATCAATCCATGCACCAGGAGCCTTGAGCCATTAGTTGATGCGCTGGCTTAAACCAACAGGAGTGTTACCCACACAGTGGTTCACACGCGCGATGTAACCAGCAATCTGTTCTGCTGAATACTGACCGAATCCATTATTCTTCAAGTTTTCGTTGTCGACGTAAACAGCTTCAACGGTCCAAGCGTTTTTTCGATAGCCTTCGCATACAGTCGCGATTTCAGCATCAATCCGAGAAGGATCATTCATCTGCACGCCGATATCAACGCGGAGATTTGCAGCGGCAGCAACATCAACGCCCCATTTAGCCTCGTATTTGCGCACATTCGTAAAGTGCTGGGCAATGAGTGTCATGTCATGGGAAAGTGATGGAAGGGTGAAACCACGGATTATAGCAGACACCGGTATCTACTTTTGTCGTGTCAGCAGTACTGGCAGCCAGCGTGAGACCAGCAGCAAACAAAGCTCGTGATATCATAGAAGTCATGGAGAAGATAATTGATTGTCTTGTGCCGTACAACCAACATTAAAGAATGAGTCGAACATAATTTGAATGACTGGCTTGCAATGCAACCTCGAAGCCGTTCTGCGATTACTGTATTTGCTCATCAAGCAGGGAAGGTAGAGCTGGTGACCATGAGTGATAATACTCAATCCTCCAGCAGTTGAGTCAGGAGGCGTACATACATTCCACTCGAAGCAATCGAAAACAGAGCAAGTACCTCACTGGATTCATTCGTGTGCCTACCACAATACACATTTAGAACTGCCAGAGTCCACAATTAGAACTGTCAAAAGAAGCTGAAATAGCACCTATAATTGCTCCTGTTTTGGCACTTGTTCCTGTGCTAGCATTACCTCCACCAGCTCGCATGGCTTCCACAGCGGCAACTCGGTGTGGGGATCGAGTGAGGGTCGTTTTTCTCCTAAATATCGGTAAATGTACTAAATGTATTAATAAAGTACCAAAATTCAAAAGAAAAGTGGCAAACAACGGTAGAGGCACTGAAAACGGTAAGTGTAATCTTGCTCCATTTAGTTGTGATTTAACGGTATTAAAAGAAGCATTTAATGAACGTAGCTGTACGATACAATTGACCAGATGCATGTTCTTGTTATATGTGTCGTCATTAAAGACACATGTTGCCATTCATCAAGTTTATCGTGGACTATTTTACTATAAAAAGGGTTTCGCCAATCAATGGTAAAACCGCTGCAATTTCAATACTTACTGGTTGTATGACTTGTTTAAAAGGAGATTGGCCAGGTAGGGTAAATACCGTCGGCGAGAGAGTACGTCATATCATGTTGACGGTGAAGTTTACATTAGGGGTCTCCCGCGTAGTAGGTTACAGAAAAATTAGAGCGATCAAAGTTAATATCATTATCGAACCGGTCCCCCCAAACTAGCATGCCAAATTTATAAATCAATATCCACGCACGCCTTAAAAATCACAGTGGTTTTCCTTTGAATTGGCTTGCAAGAGAAGACGGGCAATTCTATCATTCTCAATGCATACATGCAAAACTGCGTAACATTCCAACAAATCCGCGGTGCGCATTTTTGGCCAACAGTCGCTTCACATCCGCCTTGGTAGGCGAGCGGAGGTAATCAGATTCAAATGTTGCAATCACGACGTCGAGAAAATGACGTAGGCTCTTAAACAGTGTGTTCTCTCCTATTTCAAAGTTATCGTCTAGTGAGTCGCCTGGAGTGGCATAGGACAACACTCTCCATGCTGCGATAATCTTGATTATGGGAGAATTCCCAGTTTTCCAGTGCAATTGGGCCGTCGCAGAAAGTATGCTGGGTCGGTGCGTAAGATACCGTCCTACACTCTATAAAATAGTCTTTTACTCATGCGGAATCGCCGACGGAAATCTCGTCGGTATATATAGGTGTATCAGCAAAGTACTGTTGGACTAAACGGTGGTAGCGTCCTTCATAGTCACGATCCTTGTTTGTCCGGCGGAGCCGCCGTGACGTCATTTCTTGCGGTCCTCTCTTGCTGATTTTCATCGTACCACCTCTGTTCCTCCTCGTTGCCAGCGGATAGTTCCTCGAGGACAAAGAGCTCAGCAAAATCCATGAAGTTTAAGTGTAAGATGTGGTGTAGTGCATAGGCACCTCATGTGCTTCGAATTTGATACACAGTGTCGTAGTGTCGAGATTGCGACAATCGTTCTTTTTAAGATCGATACAGTTCCAACTGTCGTGAAACCGAGTCATATTCAAGCTAAATATTGTGCGATAGCTTTTAGCATTCTGGTGGAGATGATCTAACGAACTAAGTGTATCGCCAAGTTGAGGGCACAGCATTCAAGAACAAGAAATTCAAAAAGAGCAAGATCACTCAAGCTCGCTACATAGTAAAGGTGAACTGACTTGTCTTTTCATCAATATCTGCACGTACAACTTGCGATTATCCAATTGTGCTCATGGTCGTTGGATCTATTGCGTGCGGTTATGATAAGCTAATGCAATAATTGATCAAAAGAGTTGATATTTTCTGCGCAAAAATATAAACCACTTTGAGGTGGCGATCAATAATACTTACACTTAAAACATATCTACTGTATGAAATCATCTCGTCAATGGAAATCTGCGTCTTTTGATTACGTCTTCCCGTATTACGTGCTGCTATCAACGTCGGTATGCTATCAAAGTTTGAGTTTCTATGCACCAGCTGATGCAGCTCGCTATTATAACACTCCGATTTTTTGCTGACATCCAGTAAGTGCGCATAAGTTTTCTAATATCTATCATATCAGCTAGATCGCGTTGAATCCCACGTTAGCGTTCTCGTTAAATTATGAATCACTAACAAAAAATCAATAACTTTTACCTTACCAAACGTATCCAGTTCCATAACAGTTACTTGAACACGTACAGTACTTCCGTACATGTACCCTACACTTGCGGTAAACCATGTGTTTTCTTGTTCTTTTTTTACTCACGTAGTTACATATTAGTGGTTCTCCACGGTTCGAAGGTAGGTACTTGTAGGCAAAAGCTGACAATCAGAGCATACCTTCGGTTTGCCTACAAAACCTTTTTTTCAACACGTTTGCCTCACGGAATCGCTGAGGCAAAATCGGCGTTGTAGTATTTTTGATTGCTGATTTTGCTTGGAGCTCCCAATCGGACTAAGGTAAAGATAGAAGGTACCGGTCATGATCCACACAAAAATACGACTTCTTTTACATCAATGGGCTTAAATCGAGTCTGGTGCCACTTTGCTGGATGCAATGGTTTCCGTTGGAAGTCGTAGATACCGCTGATAGGCTAGTTTTTGCCTACCTACAAAGTATACTTTCGACCGTGAGAACCACTATTAACGAGGAAATATCCGCAAGATTTGCGTAGTCTTTTACATACAATTGGCCCAAAAAAACAGTATTAAAATTTAAGCGCAAGACCTAGGTCACATGAAGAAAAAATAAGTGTAAACATTAACTGATTATTATTATGCGTAAAGACTGAGTTATAGTCCAACGAAGGAGAATTAGTAACAATGCTGTGTTCCAACGCGTTAGGGTTGCCAAATCGCAATAGCAAGATACTGTATTGTGCAAAGACAGTCGGAGGTTGGGGTTTGTTTAAGAGCCAAAGAAGTGCAATTAGTTGCTGTAAAATGTATTTGACCTACCAGCAGCAAAAAGGTTTAGTGTTTGCGCAAATAAAGAGCCATTGTGGAAAGTGACATTATTCTTGCAGTAGCTAAATAATGCACATGAGAGCTGTGTTTGAGCTTGCGACCTGTAGTTGTTTGCTAAGCCAGCAATGCATCATCATCATTATGATTCGGTATCAACTTGTCTATGCTGAATAAAGCAAATATTTCACACAGCTAATCTCAAATCACACAGACATCAAACTTGTGCTTTGAAACGCTCATCCATTTATCACCAAATAACTATGCCCGATAATGAATAGATATTTTAATTTTTTCTCGAAAGTGTACGGGTAACTTTTCAAATAAAATTGACCACTGTCTAGATTACGATGATTTTAAGCATTACCCACAGTTTTAAATTTTCCTTAGACTTCAATGCAGAGCTATCACTAATCATGTGCATATGTAGATTATTGTGTTTGATATTAGTGTTATCCTATAGATTCTCCTTATATAATATATAATACTATCTACTATAAATATCATATTTTGAAATTATGTTTCCAAGGCCTTTATACGAGAAAACTCAATTGCTACACCCATCACAGCAGCTAGGCATGTTAATAAATATCATAAATTGATATTAACACTTACTCAGACAGATAACTTGCCTAAGGTAAGATAATTGTAATGGAAAGATTTAGCTGTTGTAGTACATACAGCGTTAAATGTCATCCCAATGACTACTTAAAATTATTTTATTAATGTGATCATGTCCATGGTTCTTTTCTCACGCATAGGTTAAGTGACAAAAATAGATTTTAAAATGAGAACTTTTTTACAGTCGACAACCAACAGACAAATAAATGTTATCGCTATACAAAAGCAAACTTTAGCCCTTATTATTACTAAAGAAAATCTTTTTGTTTCTTAACTTCATACACGTTCGGTTTTACATTCGTTTTGCTCATCTAATTCAGAATTGTTCATTTTAATGTGTGTTTCCCATTATCGCTATAAAAAAGCCACTTTAGCCCTTATTATTACTAAAGAAAAAAGAAATCTTTTTGTTTGTAACTTCATACACGTTCGGTTTTACATTCGTTTTGCTTATCTAATTCACAATTGTTCATTTAAAGTGTGTTTCCCATCTCATTATGAGATGTACATTCACTTATCTGTTGCGCATTTCTTCGATAATCAGCAAAAACCAAACTGTTACGCATTATAGTAAGACTATCCAATAAAGGAGTCAATAGACCACCTAATCAAATAGTACTCTTATGATTTGTTCTTAGGTTTTATTAAATATTATAAATATAAACCAGTTATATGCTTTGTTCTTTGGTCTCAAGTCAAAGACCAACTAATTTCGAAATAACTCGATCTAAATCATTTAGACCAATCAAATTCGAATTTAATGTGTCCTACTCGAATTTGCATGGTTTCACATCAAATATCCACTTTTACATCATTTCACCGGCCGCACTTCTAAACTCGAATAATATACCGAACTCGATTTGTCATCATTACGTTCGTCCTCGTCCGTATTGTTAGCGAGATCATCTTTTTCAAAATCAATGTTTAGAACCACTTTTGTATACTAACGTAATAGTATCCAGGAGATTTTGTTAGGATACTAATAAGCGCTTTATTATCGATAGGTTAACTCAACATTGCAAAATTATTAAAACTGGCAATAAAAGCTTTAGGATGAAGTGGATGTCAAATTACAACATCTTTTGAATCCAAAGGAACACTTAGATTCATTAGAAGCAAAGAGTGAGTGACATACAAATAAATAAAAATGATAAAACTCAAATGCATTCAAGCTAGTTTTAAGTGTAACCTAAAGTTAGGCAGTTTACTCATCACTAGTATCACTTGCACACACTTTAGTCATTTGACGTAACCAACCAAGTTTCCGTCTCGACACGATGACTCTTAAAATAGTTAAAAACATGAGCAGTCTAGCGATACGAGCTTAGTTATTAACTACCAATACTTAAAAATAAGGGCTAGCTACTTCTTCGGCTACTATATCAAAAACTGGCACTCAATACCTATGATATACTATTTTAAGGCTACACAACTAAATTAACATAGTGTCATGTGGCACATACGATGATATGTCTAATTTCGAAAAGACTGGAGTCATATCGAAATTGACTCGGTAATTTACGACTTTTCAGATTTGGTATATATATGACTTAATCGAAAAGGATTTATGGACCAAATGATTAAAAAATGTAAATGACGTATAACCAGGTATATATCAATGTGGTAGTCTTTGATCTGATGGTCTAATACTGCATTTATTCAGCGTATAAAAAGTATGAAGTTAATTGCCCAATTACGTTTTCTTTGTCCAAAAATTCTGTTTCGAAAAGGGATTGTTACTATTGCGAATGGGGTCTATTATATTAGATTATAGTAAGGTTATCGAATAGAGGAAAACCACTGTATTTATTCAGACTATAAGTAATATCAAGTCAATTGCAAAATTATGTTCTCTTCGTCCAAAAATACTGTTCCCAAATAGGATACTTACTACTGCGAATGGGGTCTAATCAAAAAAAGATCCGAAAAGGACAAAAATATCAGCCCTCGCAATGATTGGCTGACCGATTTCTTGAAGTACTCCCTCCGTCCCAAAGTTATTGTCCGATTCACGGTTTTTTAGCGTCCCATTTTTATTGTCTTATTTTTATTTATGAAGTGCTGCAGTCGATCGCAATGAATTCTCTTCTTTAGAGATGCCCTTGGAGGTAGAAATCTCATAATATATATAGTACTTGCTCATGAAGGTAGACATGGCATCGTTTAGAGAGTACAGTACTTCACCGGAGGCCTTTTCAGATCAATGTGCTAGACCGGACCCCGGTTGTTCTTGCATGGAGATGGAGAGCGCACAGTACCTGGATTGTTGGCATGCCTTATAGCAGCTGTTAATATATACTCGTACACCGTTCGCCGTTGTCTTTCAGTCAAATTCTTCTTCTTCACAAGGATTATAGCATCATGGGTACTCCAACTTTA
>MIQA02005844.1:0-20485 GCA_001887855.2 Sclerospora graminicola
AAGAAGGTAAGTTTAAGAGTGAATATATTATGAGTGGTTTAGAGTTAAAAACTACAATTAAATCTAAACTAATCATACAAACATGTAATATCAAGCTGATCTGAATGATATCTTTATCATTAGATTACTTGTTAGATTCGATAATTATATCAGAATCTGTTCTCAAGGTGGATTATAACAACTTATAATCCAATATTCACATTTCAGACATTAAGTCTGAAATTGAACTGTGATATTTCAACTTAAATATCACTATGTAATGGCACCCCATTACAGTACGTGTCAACATTAATGTTGTGACTTCAATTTCTGCTGTACGCTTAAACGGTTTGATCAAACAAGTCACCATTTCTACGTCCTAATATAGCATGAAATTATATATACAAGAGCATCTTGGCCTTGTCGTTTTTTTACATCTCCTTGGAGAAGCGAAAGCCAAAAGAAATCATTACATCCGGTAAGTCACTAGCTTCTGTAGAGCGCGTGATGCTGCTTCTGGATAAACTTGATCTGCTTGAATTGTTTGGCGTAAATGCTGAGCTTCACCTCGGTCGCGACGATGATAAAACACCTGAAGCTGGTGCTACGGCAATGGATAATGGTAAAACATCTAACAGATGGTAATTCACTGACAGGGCTCTTAAATAATGTAACTTGTATGCTGATACACGATGGGGTCGCAATAGATCTTCGTTGCAATCTTTAGCTCGATGTAGCATCTTCGACTGGTTAAATACGTCAGTGTTCCACCCACATCAAAGCGAGTTCATGGGTGTTATCACTTGCTGGCCATCATGTTTAAGGTGAATTATCTGATCCACCTTTTTCATTTTTTCACAACGCCTGTGCGCATTTTCAGTATTCAAACCTGTGAGTCTGGCTCATGCACTCTTCGTGTTGGAATTGGGTATTTGAAAGAGCTGACCAAATCAAACTCTCCGCCATCTGCTTATTTAAAGACATCACTGTTCCTCAAGAGACCGGGGGTACTATTGTTTTGGTTGAACCCATCATTTTTCGGCCCAAATCTCTCGTTGTAAACACCGGTGTATCACCTTTTGCAATTCCCCGTAAAAGTGTTCAAACAAATCGAAAATATCAACAACTTTTTTGAGACGAAACCGATGTACATGTCGGTCAAATTCTGGCCTTTTTCTACAAAAATGTCAGAAGACGAAATAATACCGGCAGGCTACAGTAATGAGCACACTGTTGATCTTGCGTAGACCAGACACAACATGTCAATACTTGTTTTATTTCGGTTGAAGCCGTTAGTCTGAGTGAGACGTGTAGATTAAACTTTTAATCCTCTCGTGTATATGATTTGGACTCATGCAGTTACTTAATACACTCAGGTACAAGTTTTCGCGTGTAAACTAATACGTAGTCTCGTCGATCGAATGTCGTGCGTAGAAATTTCAATGCTGGAATTAGCCAATGAAGCGCTAGTCTTGTCATTACTCGCTCTTCTTCATTCTCCCCCATTCATGCTTACCAGTACAGTATGCCCGTCAGTGTTTAAGCGAAAAGTCTAGTGCGATGCGCTGATTGGCTGCTCGTTCCACCCTTGTCCCAAAAAACAATGTGGTTCCCTAGCCCTAAGTTCCCAACAGAGCCCACGTACTTTCCTCTGCCCGACGCTGGCTCCACGACAGTCTGTCAATCGCGCTGTAAGGAACGCAGAAGCAAAGGGGAACTCAACTCGCATCAGAAAGTTACCGGCGACGGTAAAGAGCTTCGGTTTACAGCTTATTCGCCTAAAGCGACAGGACAACCAAATCAAACTACGCATTCACGCGCGGAGTACTATATTACCATAAAACTACCCTCTCTCGTTAGTATGCGCATGTTACCAGTGGCTTTAGTGGCTGTGGCCCTCGGCGTCACAGCAGCGCAAACGCCCAATTCAGCGTCCACTACGACGCCAACTCCAGCATCCACTAAGACGTCCACTACGACGTCCACCACGACGTCCAAACCCACGACACTACCGTCCACGTCGAATTCATCCAACAGTTCTATTACGGCTAACGCAGGGTCCGTCTCGTGTGTGTTTCGATACTCGATGCCAACAGCTACCAATTTACCTAAAAAATATCAAGTGCCAGCATCGCCCTCGTCACCACCCATCACGTCATCTGGTAGTGATTTAGATTATGAAACGGGCGGATCAAAGAACATTTCAGATATCGCGGCGAACGATGTATCAGAGGACAGTACCAGCAGCACTGTCAGCATGGGACCAAAATCATCCCCCCAGACCAAGAATGAAACGAAAATCGACTCAATTGAGGATACTCCGTCGTCCAAAAATTCAACGAGCGCTTCGTCCACTCCAAAAACGCCACCGCCCACAAATACACAAAACCCTCCAACTGAGACACCCGTGTCCACACCCGCGTCCACACCTGCGTCCACGACACCGGCGTCCACACCCTCGTCCACACCGGCGTCCACACCCGCATCCACACCTGCGTCCACACCCGCGTCCACACCCGCGTCCACACCTGCGTCCACACCCGCATCCACACCTGCATCCACACCTGCATCCACACCTGCGTCCACACCCGCGTCCACACCCGCGTCCACACCGAAGGCTAAGGATGAGTCACAGGCTACTACCCCAGCAATGTCGTCCACTGAACCACAAGCTAATACTCGTCGTCTAGTTGGCGAAGCGGAAGGGACAGAGGCTGAAGCAACGACCGGTACAGTCCCAGCCATTGAGTCGTCCAATACTTCAACTCCAGCTCTAACAGACTCTACCACTGTACCAACAAATACGACCACTAGCCCATCTCCTCCACCAAGTACGCCGTCGTCCCTCAAACCGCCATCACCATCCTCCAAGTCCCCCACTAATGCCACACTAACGTCACCTACAACGTCCATCCCACCAGACGAAACGTCGTTTCCAAACAGCTCCACTCGTGTCGCTAATGAGACAATCCCCGAGTCGGATCCGCCAACCATGGAATTTAGTTGTGACACGACGTTCTACAGTGCTTGGTCGGTCATGGGCCTCACATGTGGAGGGACCCCACTAGACGTTGAGACTGCTGCAGCATCGACCGAGTGCTTAATCTACTCTGGCACAGCCTCAGGTAACGAGATCAAAGACTTGGCCACGTGTATGTCCGTCTGTCGCTTTCCAGCTTGCACCAATGGAACCTGGGATTACAAGTCGGACGAGGGGATCAACTCGCCCATTTACGCGAATCTCGACCTCTTGACGCTCATGAAAGCAGCAGGAACACGTGCTGCCGCAGCAGTCGAAACCACCATCGACCATCCCTTCTCGAATCTCACGTTTGCTGCCAAGACAGAGTGTGAGTACGCTAGTGACGATTCCTTCCAGACGTGTCAATGTGCCGGAGTCGCCGATGCCACCTCGTCGTTGCATCCAAACGGTGCGTCTGTCGGTCCCAATTCGCAATACTCGGTGCCTGTGAACAAAGGACTCGAAGATTTAAACCACTGGCCCGACGGATCCAAGAAAAGCACGGTCGACAAGGCTGGAATTGCATCGACTACCATTGGTAGCAGTGCAGCGACGGTATCAGTCGTTGCTGGGGGTGTCATGTCCGTCGCTAGTAGTGTCGTGGGTGGAACGTCAGCAGGGATGGCCTCGGGGGCGTCAGCAGCTGCCAGTGTCGGGATCACCATGGCAGCAGTCGATATCTGTCAATTTTCCATCATGCTCAATCAAATGAATGTCGATGCACGGCCACGGTTTATGGAAAACATGGGGAAACAAATGGCCCCAGCTGCTTTCACGTTCTTGCGCTTTGGATCGTCGAAATCCAATACTTCCGACACAAAGACGGCCACTCCACGTCGATTGACTACGAGTACAAATAATGGCACGGATCCAGAAGCGTCGGCCTCCTCGGGAGTACAAGGAATGGAACGATACGCGGCTTTAATTGGCGTCAATCCAGACATGCTCTTTTACCTCGCTGTGGCCGGCATTGCCTGCATGGTTGGCATCTTGTTTGGGCTCTATATGGTTGCAATGGGCATCTGTTGCTTTCTTGTCAAGGATTTCCCCGCTTTTAGTCGGAAATGGCTCGACAAGGCCATTGGGGTGCTCATGATGATTTTAATTCTCTCTCAATATGTCGTGGGGGCGACAGCCATGTACCAAATCTGCTACTGCATTGACCATGAAACGATTGATTTGAGCTTCTTCCTTGCGATTCTGGCGTTAGTTGGATTGGCATTTGGAACCATTTTGTATGGGATCATTGTCATTAAAAACAACGAAGACGAACTGCGGGATTTAGGCACAAAAGACCATCTCGACAAGAAATTCCATAACCGGTATGGTCCATTGTATGACGAGCATAGTTTTGAAGGTCGGTTCTTCTTCGCGCCCAAGCTCTTGCTAGCGTTGCTTTGTGGCATGACGACAGGAATGGTGTGGATCAAAGGATTGTGGCAAATTGTCGTCCTCATTGCGTTTCATATTGCGTTTTTGCTCTACATGGAGATCAAACAACCGTATCCCACGGCTTTTGTTCAGAAAACGTCGAGTTTTGTCATTATCATCAAGATTTCGGCGCTGTTTTTGAGTTTCTTTCTTCTATCGAGTGCCACGAGCTTTACACAGAGCATTCCCGATGATTTACGGGAAGGCGTGGCGTTTGCCATTGTTGGGCTTCAAGTTTTGGTCCTCGTGTGTCTGATGATTCGTCAAATGTACATTTTCTATCGAACGTGGAAGCTCAAGCGTGACAGTGCGTCCAATGACAAGGCCGTCTCGGTACAAACGACGAATTCCCGTGAAGGCTCAGAAGCGTTCTTTGCGCTAGGGGGCGAGCCGCAATATTATGGAAATCATGCTCATCCGAATGCCAATTCCCTCGTGCTCCTGGGCGACGAGTCGACGCCCACGACGCACGATTCTCGTCATTACTCTCAAGAGACGCCAGCTAGTTATATCAATGGTAATCAACTGCGTGGACTCCAGCCCAAACATGCAAGTAACCAGCCCCGCAACAACGAGGTCGACTTGTAGACAGACAAACAAACACCCCCGTCCGTAATGTGCGAGAGATAGCGAGAGTTTTTGTTTATATTTTTTTCGTCGAATAAGCACTTTTTGGTGCGTTTGTACATTTGGTAACAGCTTTCGCGCAAATGTCAAGTTTTGAAAAGGGCATATATACTTAATCGAAACTTCATTCGTTGAACAATATCACAATACGCTACGTATTGTAACAGTGCTTTTTTTAAAAAAGCATTTCGTTACTTTTAAGATGAAATTTCTTGCCAACCGACGCTACATGTAAAGCAAAAAGCAAAACCTTGACAGCGACTATCGCTGAGCTCATCCCAAACGAAAGCCAAGCAAGAAGCCGATGGCGAAACCACTGCCAGCAGGACGGTTGAATTGTAGCACCTTCATGACTGAATTGTACATCGAGTCCAGGTCTTTTGTATCAAAGACACCATCCTAACGAGACCCAATCACACAAAACAAAAACAAATAAATACGCGTCACTCTACCATCACCTCAATCAGCCTCCAAGCTTGATCACTACCTGATTAATGTCCAGAAACTTTTTACAATCACGTTCCAGCTTCTTGTAGTCCACATTCAAATATCCCGCATAGCTCGCGCTTTGCAACAAGATGAAGAGTACGCCAATGGCTATAGCTCCCAGTTTAGACACCTTTTTAAGCGCCAAACCTGCACATGCGCCTAAGCACAAACCTCCCGAGATTTGCCCCCCTTTGCCAGACTTTGAAAACTCATCCAAACGCTTCTCCAGATTCTTGAAGTCTTCGGGCAAGAGCGCGGAAAGGGTTGCAATCGCAAATGCCGATAGCTCATTGAGCTTTTCTTTGGCTTTTCCCAAAGGATCTTCATCGTTATTTTTCTTGGAGGCACAAAAAGCCGTCGGTTCCCTATCTGCCAAAAGTCCCAGAGTAGTACCAGCTCCAATCGCTAGAGCGACAGACTTGTGATAACATAATACACTGCTATTTGAAACTCGGTACCCGGTTTTAGACTGCTCTGAAGCTCTTTAACAGCGTTATCGTGTTGTTGTTAGTGCCACATAGATCCAGTGTTTAGTAAAACTTGTCTAAATTCGTCACGTCAAAATGTCATATACCTCGCGTGAAAAGGGAGGGCCAGAGTAGATCTAGACTTGAAACTCTTCACATTGCCTTTAAGCTGTGAGACACTGCTCACTTGACGGCAATTGCGAGCTTGCTGATGCGCTGCAAAATTGCACCTTGATATCTAAGAATGAGTCGTAGCATTTTCGATAAAACAGCACTACGTACTTATTGAAAACTACCGTACATAAGGCCAGTCTGAGAATAGAATAGAGCACCCATAAATAAGGGAAAATAATTATTTTTGTTAAACAGTGTACCCATATTTGAAAGATCCCCAAAAGAACATGATCAACGACACGTTGCTCTACATGATGACCGTGATCGCCATGGACTTGCACTTAGTGCCGACGAAGAGAATGAAAAGGTGCCTCGCCTGCTGGGGATGCGGTCGGAACAGGGTGAGACTTGGTTCACCGCAACCCACAACTCTCCAAACACTCGACTTTTTCGCGATCATTTTCGAATGAACAGGGCCACCTTTGACGTTGTCTTTGAAAAGTGTCCCAGAAACGATTCGAGACCAACGTGAAGTGCTTGGCGTCACGATGGATTGCCTGACGCAAGCAAGAATCAACATTCGACTTGTCGTATTCTACGGTGCACAAGTATCGTGTACTTGGCGTCGCCGCATTCCTACAAGGTCTACAGACTTTCATGATCATTCCCTTCACAATGCCACTGATGATTGACGGTGCTCATATCCCCATCACAGTCGCAAAGTCTGACGCTGAGCGTTTTCGCAACCGAAAAGGATGGATATCTACAAACGCACTCATTGCCAGTGATTGGGAATATCTACGCGTATGATTCGCTTATATGGGTCATGATGCAACTGAATTGCACTGGAGCCGAATGCTCACGCAAATCCCCGATGGAATTTACGTCATTGGCGACGCTGGATACGGTCTTGACGAGAAGGTATTGACCCGATACAAAGGCGTGCGATATCACTTGAAAGAGTGGATAAAAAACAACCAAATGGACGGCCTCAAAATGCAAAGGAGCCTATTCAACTTGCGCCACGCTAAGGCACGCAACTTCGTTAAACGAATTATGGGGGTACTCAACTGGCGTTTCAAGGTGTTGTGTGTGAGTATGGAATGCGAATTGGAAGCGACAAAGGCTGCGATATTTGCGTGTCTACTTGCTCAAAATTTGATCCGAGAGGTTAATCGTGAAGACCTTGCTGAGGATATGGTTGTAGAGACCGATGGCGCAGAACGTCACCCAACACCAGATGAAGATGTGGTCGAGTTTGACTCTTTGAAAATGGTGAGAACTGGCGCGACTGGATGGCACAAGCAATGTTGGAGGAGTGTAAACAATTCCGGCGAAAGCGATCCTGAAGAGGAAGAAGACGATGAAGTGGAGCACGATGAAGAGGTCAATTGTAGTCGTATGCAGGGATTGTAACATGCATAACTAAAATCAGTAACTTTCATCCGAGTCGCCGTCGCTCTCGTTTGCGTTTGTTGTGGCTGTTGCGACAAATGCTGTGCGTTTTCCTGCTTAAACTGGAGCGTGAAAAAATTGTCATGGCTCTAAACATTGCGCACTTCTCGTCTTCAAGCGATGACTTGGGATTCTTGCGTGCTGATTCAGCGGAATTCGCTCCCGTACGAATACGCTTGACGATATCCTTGCGTGCAGGATCAATGTTCAACAGGGTGTACTTGTGCAGATGCGTCCAACGCTGACACTACCATACATTCAATCCAGATGCTCCTTCGCCCGTGGCTCGTGAATCACCTATGGCGCAACGATTCTTCAGCCTGGACCCAAATTCTCCGACATCAATTATTGCATACCTGCGTGTTCGAAGCCGACTTCACGTAGCTTTGTCAGTTCCTTTGCTTTGCTGGGGTTCTCAGTAATCGTACTCTCCCATCTCTCATCCGACAATGAAGGTTTTCCATCGCTACAAATGCCGCCACCAGTACTTGCCATTGCAATCTTGAAAAGGTCATATTCCTGCATGGCGCGGTCGCGTTTTGAATTGTATTGAGCTCTCTATTGTTAAGCCCATCACCAAGACAAACGAAACGCCATCTAAGGCTCACAAACATACCTTTGTCGGCTGAACACCCAATCGTTTGTTCAATTCGCTCACCAATTCGTTTCACTCTTTGGATTTGATGCCTTTGTCCGACTAGTATTATTGATTATTCCGCTTCTCTTGATACCGACTGAGGAACTCATTTACTTGTGCTTGCGTCCATTTGACACGATTGGTTATTTTGACCA
The DNA here is from genome assembly GCA_001887855.2 of Sclerospora graminicola. Taxonomy (NCBI): domain Eukaryota; phylum Oomycota; class Peronosporomycetes; order Peronosporales; family Peronosporaceae; genus Sclerospora; species Sclerospora graminicola. The sequence continues at coordinate 8,377 of MIQA02005844.1, forward strand.
TGGTTCGCGATTGCCGATGCGTCTTCTTTAATGATAGCCGCTCGTTTGCTTTCCTTTTGACTTTGCCACCTGAGTGAAGGCAAACGAGAACTTCAACGCTTAATCAGTATCGAAATTTCGGAAAATCAGCTTCATCTCACTAAAAATAACGCGGAGAGCTGTTTTTTTGTGAGGCTTCATTTTGGGGCCAAAATGAAGCTTTGTGTTTCAAGTGCTCGCGAGATTCTTTTTTGTGAAAATGAGTATTTTGGGTCAAAATCAACATCTTCGGAGGAGCGCGTACATGGCCTAAGAAAAAGGGAACAATTCATAACATATTACAACTGAGCGCTAGAATGAATCAGAATGCGGCCTCTGACACGCTCCTGAATGGAGCGGGGGGACATCCAGAGTGCAGGTTTTGTTTTTGAACGAAACATGCGAATCGTTTCCATACTCATAATATCTTGCTCAAATCCTGAATTCATGTTGTCAGACGTGGTAATGTGTAAATGGCTTGTCTCAGTACATTTTCCCCTTTTTTTAAGAAACGTTCACCTCTGCTTGAGTTAGGAGAAAAGCCTGTATAATTTTTATAACCGAGGATCTGTTGACTCAGGTGACCTCTTCGAGATCAGTTGATCCAACCGAGATTGCGAGCACTACCTGACCAATCAGATGCCCCCATTTTTAAATCGAGCTATTCCAGATCAGAGGTGAACTTTGCCCTAAAAAGTAACTTTCCTATCTACCCTAAAATGCACGTCAAAGGTGACTGACACTTATAGGCGGACCTACTATTAAGTGCTAAAACTTTATACATTAGGTTTACGCAAATCGTAAAAACTATATTACTTTAGGATCAATCTTAGTGATCCGAATTTAGGTTCGAAGCATCCTGGGCAGATGATTGCGTATCCTCTCATATCAAGACACGCAGAAGCAACCTAAGTTTAACTATAGTCAGACAGTGCCTATTAACACTTTGAACCCCACGTCGCGCATAAAACAGGTTAGTGTATTCCACATAATTTTGGGTAGCCCAGTGTCACTTTTACAAGTACTTGTCCATGGCGACCACAAAGACTTTGTAGTACCGTGGAAACATAGGTGTCGCCTTTGACTTTAAGGTAAAAGAGAAGCATTACCCTTGGTACCATTTTTTTGAGGAATAAAACCACATGAGGATTAGTGGCGTTGAATCCGCTTCTCTTGCACTAATACGTGCATAATGACATAAAGTGTTAATGGTTCTACTGAGATATAGGAACTCGACTTGGATGACTCTACAGATATAATGCTTAGTGTCTCTGATAAAACTAAAGTATAATACCTTTTTCTTCTAAGCAAGTTCGTTCTCTATCTTTTCGTGCATCGTGCTATCACTTCAACAGGTTATGAGCCCAAGCTTCACCCCACCCGATTTTCCTCGCCTGGCAGGATCCGACTACTTAAACGTTTGGAAGACCCGCATCCAAGCTTACCCGGCAAAAAAACTGCTCCGCTTCATCGAAGACCCCAACTTTAAACTCAATCCAGTTGTCGATCCAGATCATGAAGAAGACAGTATTTTGGTCACTGATGATGATCCAGACTCGGATTCCGACCGTGGTGTAGAAACTGACTCGAATGAAAACGAAGAAGCAAATCAAGAGCCCGACTACGACGAAGAAGATTTGTGGCATCGACCGATGTCCGCCGATTCACGATCGAGGATATCGACAGTCCAAGCTGGAAACGACGACGTTTCAATACCTGCAACTTCTGTGTTCCAACTTCTGCTCAAGTCAAATCCTTTGGAACACTGAACGCCAGGCAGCTTGCCAAGGCAACAGCAAAAAAAAGCAGCAATAGCCAAGGCGCGAGCCAAGGCAAAGACTAAGCCCAAAGCGAAAACCAAGATTGTCCTCGCTGCTGCTCAGACACGTCGCCTGAATGCTCAAGTCAAGTCGGTTTTGATGAAGACAGCTGAATACAAGGATATAGGTTTTGACAAGGCTTATGGCATTTACCAAGTCATATGCGACCGACCAAGGCTTACGGTGATCCCTACGGTATTATGAGTTACCTGTATAATACTCGTTACCAGGAAAGTGATAACATGACGGAGTTCATTCTCAAGTACGAAGACACCATGAACGTCATTACACCGTACTGAACAACACGTTCGACGATAATTTATTATCTATAACGCGATGACTGCATTTGGGAGGGTGAGATGCGCATTTGGCGCGGAAACCGTGTCATTTTGTCTCTCAGCGAGCCGAAAGCAACTTTGAGTTCCATGTTACCAAAACGCCCGCGCAAGCACGATTTGCGCTGTCTCGTGGTACTCCCGAGAGCCAGGGTGTGCAGCGCGTCACGTACGTAACTTGTGATGGCCGGATATCGTAACAAAAACTCGCTTGGATAGTGTAAACAATCGACAACCAACTACGTTTGATCGGAAGTTGAATTCGGGTGTATCGCGATCACATAAGCGTCCGCAGTTTTTTTGGTGAATCGGAAGAATCTCTCGACTAAGCGTTCAGCTAGGGAACCACTAGATCCAGACCGGCGGGAGCTCGCAGTTGCCGAGTGTTGTTTATGAAAAATGATGTCATTGGTGGCCACATTTACAGCAATGTTGATGTCAAACTCGGCGGGTAGTGAGAACGCTGACAACGACGCGAATGATGTCGCGTAGCTACATCTTCAAGAACCCGATTAACGCGTACCGGTTGCCGTTCCGTTTTTGGATGGGCCGAAGAGACTATGTGCTGGGAAGGAGAAATAATTGGTCCCAAATCACCAGCGTATAGCGAGGGCCACGGTCAGAACGTGGCCTCAGAAACGATGGATTCCGAATATCGGAATTCGACGTCGAGGAATAATGATGCGGTTTCTTTCACAGTTACTTGCACGAAAACGGGAGGAATGTGCATAATTTTCCCGCAGCTATCGACAAGACCAGGATGCTCGTGCGGCCCTAGTCGTTTGCATGAAGCCTAAAATAAAACGATGCTGACCGAAGTCCACGTTGCCACTGCGATCAAAGGACACTGCGTCACCTGTGACAGCGGTGCTAACTTAGCGCACTGTCTCGGCTTACACGTTCGTACACATTTAAGAAACCATTTATACGTGCGATGCTAAACCAAGTTGCGAGCCAGGGATCCAAACGTCTTCTTTCCACTGAGATGACCGCTGACGGGATTAGCATAATGTTCGTGGACTGGACGGGCATGGATGTCGTTGTCGGCGGGTATACCAACACGCGGCGTGTCGAACGTATGTTCTGAATACGTAAGCAGTTGATCCTCAAGCTGATAATTCTTGGTGTAAGCCTTTGAACTCTAAGTTATTTTCTGCAGCGTCGCCTCGGTATAATCATGGAGATATGTAATGATCGGTGCTAAATATCAATCGTCATCATAAAGCATGTCCTTCCGACGAATCGGTGTTTGCTCCTGTATCGTCGCATCATTCAATTTGTTGAACGTATGCTCAAGGCACCATCCACCGGTGGGTTTCTTTACATCGAAGGTCAGGCTTAAATTTGGTGAAGAACTTTCACTCATAAGATCCGCCTTCCAACGAGTATCAACGAAGTCGCCAATCGTTTTTACTGAACTACGCGACAATCGTCGTTGCCGCATCTCGCTAGATTTTGAGTCCTGGCACGAGATCTAATTCGTACCACACCTCACGATCGACAGGAGTTCAGGTGAAATTGCTTTCTACGTCATTATACTTGCGAGCAATCTGGTAAACTGGATTACCAGATTCACAAAGTGTTTCCCATGATTGTGCCGCGAAGCGCTCTTCGCGTGCTGGTTGTAGTTCATTGCTCTTTGGGCGCACAATATTATTCACTACAGTGACGGTATTGCTCGCCACTGCCATATCGTCGGCTAAGTTAAACACATTTATGAAATTGCCCCGGACTTCAACTCATACAAGAAACATTTCCACAAGCGATCCTGCAATTTTGAAATTTTGTGAAGTCGCAAAGTGGGCTCGCGACTTCAATTCGGCGACTATATGGAAAATTTCCAAGCGCACACATACCGCACAGGTGGTGTGCGTCTCATTCTTGACCACCGTCGTCAATTTGCGAGAGTCTCGTTTGGTCAACCGCCTCGTCAATTGAAAGTGAGCAAACCGTGCAAAGAGGACCATCTATTTTGATGCACAGAATATTTTGTGGGGAATTGGCGGATACACAACTCGTACCTGAAGCCAATCAACGGTGCCTTCAGTAAGTATATGAACATAGCACTTGCATTGTAAAAGGCTCGACGTTTTGCAGACCGGGCTAGCCAGTCGATATGTGGTTGATACCGTGACAATGACGTTATCTTTAAGGTGCAATCGAAGGCTTAGTTCATCTCAATGATAAGAACTCGTCGACTTTTTTGAGAGTTGAAAGTATAGGACAGTGAGATTATTCGCTGCAAAAACGCGTTTTAAGTCATCACCAGCCAACTTCACAGCAAGCTTACCGGTTTCTTCACGAACCGGGACAGATGACCAACTGGGAAAGACACGAAGTCGAGAGTAATTTTTTGGAGCACCGGAGTCGAGCAGCGCGCAGAGCGGACTCCGTACGCCTGTGACGTGAAGACTGAGAATAATCAAACTTGAGTCACCACTCGAGATGGTCGCATTGATTCGTGCGTGCTGCACGCTGGGGCTATGAGGAGGGTCAGCAACTGGAAAACCCGGACCTAATTTCTGTCAGTCGGGGACAGATACAAGCTTAGCTGTTACAGGCGCACAATGCAAGATTACGAGGAAGTGTGCAATTAGGTCAGGAACTAATGTAAATTTGTTCCCAAAAAATACTTATCTGACCTATTCTATAATAAAATTGTTCTAAATATGAAGTAGCATACAAAAGGTAATCTAAACCGATAAAATTTATTGAATTAGATCCCCTCTTGGATTCAGTATAGTGACTGTACCGTTCCACTCACCAACATTGATACACCACATCACTTTTCAGTCAATATCTTCACAACCATTTGTGGTGGAGCCGATTTCCAAATCCATGACCGAAGTCTTGGGTGGAATCCGGATACCCACTGGCCCACGACCAACTATCGGAGGGGGTACTCCGTCGATCCTGATCAGCATCGGAATCAGATGAATCACCACTATGGTGACTGATCTGATCCTCCCGGTCATCTGGCCGGTCTTCATGCGCGTCAGGATCTATGTTTATCTTCATCTCACCTTGTGTACCCGTTGATCGGGGGTGGTTACACTCACTTAGGTGGACTCGGTGACGAAAACGATGATCTTGATCAGGTCGGAGGGGATGACCTTCTCGAGACGGGGGGTGTCCTCGGGTGGAAATCTTCACCGGAGAACGGGTTGGGGTCGATACTTAATCAGTATCTAGGCACTGATCAGGAAAGTTCGTCTGATCAGGCCAGCCAATGAGAGAGATAATACGAAACCAAGAAAGCGCGATCAATCCACGATCTTCCACAGTAATCCACAAACGTTATCTCCACAAAACCTTTTCCAATATTATTAACGTGTTCCAAACACGTGCGCGTTGAGGGTGAGGTTCGATCACCTAAAACAAACCCGTCGGGGGTCTTCCGGTAAGCCAAAATGCGTCTTAGCGCGTCTTAACCGGGAATTAGTTGAGCAAGAGGGGACTAATCAACCCTGTGCTCCCAATGACCGCAACACGTGGCGGAGCGACTCTTTGCTTTAGGGGGGAAATCAAAACCTGTTATTATATATGCAATGTCCTATACCTGTGTACCATACATCAACCACGCCTGACCTATACTTCGAACCTATTTACCTCGTCGCACGGTTGCGTAACACCCTCTTGCCCATCCTGGCTGCACCTTCAAACTGACCTGTACCGACTCTGCCCTGATCACGACCCGACTCTTCAAAAGATCTTCAACCCATCCTGATCTTCAACAAACGACCTTGAAACCACTTGAGACCTGCTCTTCAGCACTTGTCCACTTCATATACAGTCCGACCAAACCGAGAACTTACTTGCCCTTGCATCTGAACGCTGATCAGAGGCTGATCAGACCTGATCACGATCGGCATAGTGATCAACCGAGTGATCAGGTGGTGATCAGGCCGATCAGCCCTTGATCACCTCGGGAACGTTCTGGGTCATCATCATCACGACTCAATTCATCTTCTAAGTCATACTTCCGACCTTTATACCCCGTCAGGACAACCATATAACACCGATCTCGGCTGATCAGGCCTGAACAGGCCTTGCCACGTCATCTTCGGACCAACCTTAGGTTTTCATCACTCACACAACCTGTCACTCCACATACCCGACTTCATTCCACATCTAATCTTCATTGCTCGGGCATAATAGGCTGATCTGGCCGTAACTTCGTGTCATGATCAGCTTCAACCACTATACCATTCAGAGATCGGCTGGTCACCTGCCCTTGACGCGTCATGTCAACAGTTACTCTTCTCACATTACATCCACGGGAACTCCACTTAGTAACTGTAACACCGATCGTGATCGTGATCTCCATCGTTCCATCAGTGTCTGCGACTAGGCTTAACGTCAGTACTTGGCTGATTTCTTCACATCGTGAATATCCGTTATCAGCCACTTAACTGTGATCAACCTTTCCCACCCATCAACCGTCATATGTTGATGGGTGTTCTATCGTCACCAATCAACGGCCATGTGTGGTCCACTTCAGTCCCAATATTTTCCGATCGCTTTACCACAGCCGCCCCTGAGACTAACTGCAGCCGCGCAACGACTGCAGTTCGACTCACTCACTTTTAAACTTCCTCTCTGGCGATCACCATGGCCGACGCGAGCCAATCTTCTCTTCCTTCTTCGTCTTCTTCGGCTGCCCGCCCGGTCGCTTCTTCGCCTTCCGTTTCCAGCTCGGCTACTCCCGCGATCGCCCCGATCACGACTTCGGCGCCGATCACGACCAGCCTCATCCGTCCGACAACTGCTCTCGCTTCGTATCGACCGTCTTGGAATCCTCCCGCTTGACCGCCATCAGATCGCCCTCTCCGTTCCTTGGAGCGGCTCGCTCGCCTGATAGATGGATCGGGTCCATTCACGTTGGGGCCCGTGGAGGCTTGTCGGCTACGATCGGAACTCCGAAGTGCAATTCCCGAGTTGGTTTCTCTGTATGATACCAACCGGGCACTTACCGCTGAGTTATTCGACCGTCGGATCGTGGCTGATTCCTTGGCACATGATTCCGCTAATCTGGCTGCCCAGCTATCGACTCTCCGGCTAGATCATGACCGGCTTGGCCAAGACCTGCGAGACATGACTGATCGCGTTCAGGGTTTGACGATGGAGCGTGATCAGTTGTCGGCTGACCTCGCTGCTCTGCGACTTTCCAAGCCTTCGGACACCGTCGCCTCTTTACAGTCGCTGATCGACTCGCTGACTATCACCATCCGCGATCAGGGTACGTTTATCTCATTCACTTCTTCTGTAATCCGTATTTGACTCTCCATGTTTATTTCCAGATGAACGCATCGAGGCGATGAAAGACTCGATGGTCGAGATGGTGGATCATCTACAACGGCTCGATGATCACCGTCTCGACCGCGATCAGCTACTGCATGACAAGATCTGCACTGCCGAGGACGTAGAGCGTCGGGAAGTCGAGGCTCGCTATTCGGATGAGCAGGTCCAACTCTTGGTCAAGCAACTTTCCGATTCTAGCATCGGCCGCGCCGACATACAGAAAAGGTTGTGCGAGAGTCGGAAAGCGGCTGAAGATTGCCGGCGCGGGCTTAATCTTGCTCGGGTTAAACTTGAAACCCTAGAGCTCGATGATCGCGCCTGGCTTCAGCATAACGCCGACCTGAGAAACCTCGCGGTGCAGACTATGGAGAGGTGGACCAAACCGAACACCGGTTCGGGGTCAGTTCGGACGGCCTTACAACGGCTTCCTGGGCTGATCGGCTCTTTTACTTCGTCTGGAACACCACCACAGTCTCCGGAGTCTGCCCCGCCTTCACCCGCGTCCTCCGTCGCTTCTTTGCCTGTCCATTGTGCTGATCAGCCCGTGATCAGCACTGCAGCGGCTTCCGCGTCTATTCAATCTCGTTCACCGGCGACTCCGAGATCAGCGCCTTCGGTCTTGAGTTCTGGGAAGCGTAAGCAGACCAGCTCGTCGAAGAAAAAGATGATTCCCGCCAAGCGATCACGTCTTGTGACTGACTCGGACGACGAATCGACTGATCTGGACGAGAGGACGTTGTCTGTTCTGGCCCGATCGCGCAGCACTGATCGCCGTACGCAAGCACCAAGCTATTCAGGCGTAAATTCGTTGGCCCAGGCCGTTACTTTGCTGGAGTCAGATGGCGACGATGACGATGATCTCGAGGAGGAACAACCGGCTCAAGCTGATCCTGACATTCCTCCGACGGCCACTGGGGCAGCGATCGCCCCGCCACTCAATTTCACGGGCGTCTTCATCCCCGCGGATCGATCGTCGATCGGAGAAAACGACTACAGCTACAATCCGAACCAACCGTTCATGGATCTGTATGTCGTCATGCAGGGCAAGCCGACTTCCGTTCACATGGCCACACGAAAACCTTGGAGTGCTGATCAGGTCTGGGATCGGACGCCTCGGGTTCTTGAAGTGCGGCAGAAAAGCGTCCCTCGCTTGTGGTCCCGCCCGCCAGGCTGGATCTTTCCGATCAGATCGCCGGCACCCAAGGACAAGCAGTGGCAACCAAAGTTGTTGACCAAACATGCTATCGAACTCCTGATCGGTTCGGCACCCTGGGATGTCCTCCTGACACCCATGCCCGGGCTGGCGTTCCCTGATCGCCCTTGGTTTGTCGAGCTACAGGGGCGCTTGGCTTTATATCACCAAGAGCACGTGCAAGCAATATGGGAGGCGACTCACCATTTCCCGATCACGATGGCGATGCGCAAGCACGCGTGGATCGAGCAATACCATCATGCTCGCAAGCGTCGTCGCACCAAAGCCGGGGCTGCTTGGGCCACGATCTGCGATTATGTTGTCGACGGAATTCAGCACGGCGAGTGTGATCTGGACGTTTTCCTGTTCCCTGGCGTCCTGCATTTAACTGTTCGTCGAGCGGGATCGCGAGGACTCAAGGCTGACGGCGGGGATTGGTATCCCGGTTATGGGCATATAACTCCGGTCGCCACACTGCGTGATTGCCTGCTCTGGACCGATCAGCAGGAACCTTGGCGAAACCAGTTTCGATCAAGTCCCATGGATCATCCAGGGTACACGGTTTCTCGCCTGCGCACTAAGTATGGCCTGTGATCGTCGTGATAACCAACTTCTATTTCGTTTTCCATAATCACTAATATATCACGACATTTCTTGATGATTTTCGCATTCCACCTTCGTATATCTTGTTCATGTCTCATTATCGCTTCCATCTTGTATGTCGATCGCTCTCATGCGTACAGGTATAATTCTTGAGTAATATATGTATGTATATGTATCCGTTTACTCCAAACCAGCTCAACCACCCTGATCTCCACTTGCCCGATCATCATATTTGGCTGATCAGTCACAATGTGTCAACCCAGGCTATTGAGATTCCTGGTTACCCTCTTCGTGGGTTTGCATCACTTCAAATCGATTCCTTCTCACCCGATCACGTTCAAATTCTCTCAATAAAGCTCCACATTTCAGATCACGCTCATCTATCCACTCGGGATCGTCATAACCCTTCCAACGAACCAAGTATTCACGGTGGGTTCGGCCAAATCGGGTCTTCTTGCCTGATCGGGTATCCAAAACCTTCTCCACCTCGAATTCGTTCGGGTCCAACGCTCTTTCCCAACTGTCTTCGGGTAAGAGAGCTTCGTCAAAATCAAACCTTGGCTGATCATCGCATGACAGCCTGGTTTTAGGCCGATCAGGGTATTCTCGAACCAGTTTCAACTTCGACAAGTGGACAATCGGGAAAATTCCATAATCGGTACCTGCAGTAATCAGCCGAGCGGCATGATCACCGATCAGTTCGGCTATACGGAACGGTCCATGCCACAGATGTGCTAACTTCTTGGCATTTTCTTCTTTCACGCGATCCAATTAAAGCCAAACTGTTGATCCTGGCTCGATATTATGCGAATCGGCCTGATCATTGTTCCGACCAGCTCTTTCTTGGATGGCCCTTCGCAATCGTTCGTTGACTTGTTCCCGCGCATGTTGGTAGTGACGTTGGAGTCCCATACGCCATCGACGAGCTTCGCGATCTCGACCTCGGGTGCATCCGACAGGGATCACCGACTCGATGGTAGATCGGGGGTCCCAACCATACGCCAGGTAGAAAGGGGTATCTCCCCTGATCCGATCAAAAGAGGAATTCAACGCAAACACCAGTCTCTCCGCATATTCATCCCAATCTTGTTGCGCGGAGTCCGCGACATACATCTTGATGGCTCTAGTTAGCGTCTGTACCATCCGTTCGGCTTTACCATTCGCCTGTGGACGATACGCCATGGTCGCGCTCTGTTTCTGGCCGAGCATCTGATTAAATGATCGGAACACTTCGGCCATAAAACCTGGTTCACGATCATGTCTGATCACTTCACTGGCTCCAAACCGTCGAAAAACACATTCTTCGTAACTGCAAGCGACTTGTTGGGCCGTTCGTGTAGATCCCGCTTTCGCGATCACCAATCCCGTGAACAGATCAGTCCAGATCAGCAACTCTGTGTTGCCCTTGAACGATTTTGGCAGGGACGGTATGTGATCCATCGCTATCACTTGGAAAGGGTAGGTCGCCTGGATATTCCCAGGTGATCTTCCCCGGATGTTTGGCATACCTTTTCCAGTTTCGCAATCCGTACATGTCCCAACAAACTTTTGTATACTTCGATATAATCCTCTCCAATAAAAATGTTTACGGATCCTGTGATACGTTCGACCTACGCCCTGGTGGCCAACCTCCAAACTAACATGATAATGGTGTAAGATATCAGCTTGTAAAGTCTCCGGGATCACGAGTCTTGCCGATCGGTCCAAATCTGCATCGGCCTGATCAGCTTGAGCATAGTAAAACAATAGGTCATTTTCGTCGATCTCGTAGTTGGACGCGATCTTGGCACAATCTTTTGCTTCACCCTGGCTCAGCTTCTCCAGATCATCCTTTAGAAACGCCTTCAAATCAACGATCCATTTTTCCTCGTCTTGAGCCTTGAGAATTCTTTGGATCCGCATCTCTTGTACTATTTCTTCTGTCAGGCTTTCTCGAGAGGGTGATCTGTTGGGCGGTGATCTGGTTCGTGATCTCGTCGTAATCAAGATCTGGGCTGCTTCCTTTTCATCTTCCACACGGATCAGCTCAGGCAGCCTATTGATCTCCACCAGTTCTTCCAGCAACGCTTGATCAGTAATTATTGATCCGGCCTGATCACGCATAGCCATAGTGGCTAGGTGATCTGCACTCCAATTCCAATCACGTTTCACATGCAAAAGATCATGTCTTGGCCATCCACGTAAAGCTATCATAACGCGATCGTTCAGTAGTTTCAAACGCGGCGCTTTACAGTCGATCTCTCCAGTGATCTGCCGAATCACCAGGTTTGAATCTCCGCATATGATTACTCTTCCGATCTTTTGCTCTTGCAAGAGATCCAAACCTAGCAGCAGACCAAGATATTCAGCCTCATTGACCGTGATACCTGGAGTATAATCTGAACCGGCCGATATAACAGTCCATTCAGGCAGTTTCCATAACAGCGCACTATACGCCCCTACGCCTTTCTTCACACTCGCTGATCCGTCGAAACTTACAACGATCAGATCTTCCTCCGAGCCGACGATCGGTGGGGGTATAGTGATCGATTCACGTGGTTGCTTCCGAGGAGCGACCTCGATCAGGGCTTCATCGACCTCCGATCGGGGCGTGATACTGGCTGCTAATGTCCCATGGATTTCTTCTTCGCCCTTGGTGCACTTAATGATCTCTAAAGCCCACTGAGATAACACCGCTGCCCATCGCCCCAGACTTCCATCTAAACCACTCGCGGATAGTAACCACGCCAAACTAGATCGCCTGGATAATACCTTAATCGATCTAGTTACCAGCATAGAGTAGCAAACATCCAATACACGTAATAATGCTAGCACCTCCTTATCCACAATACCATAGTTGA
>MIQA02005845.1:0-12164 GCA_001887855.2 Sclerospora graminicola
GAAACAGAGCGCGACCATGGCATACCGTCCGCAGGCGAATGGTAAGGCCGAACGTATGGTACAGACGCTAACCAGAGCTATCAAGATGTATGTCGTGGACTCCGCTCAACAAGATTGGGATGAATATGCAGAGAGACTGGTGTTTGCGTTGAATTCCTCTTTCGATCGGATCAGGGGAGATACTCCTTTCTACTTGGCGTATGGTTGGGACCCCCGATCTACCATTGAGTCGGTGATCCCTGTTGGATGCACCCGAGGTCGAGATCGCGAGGCTCGTCGATGGCGCATGGGACTCCAGCGTCACTACCAGCATGCGCGGGAGCAAGTCAACGAACGATTGCGGAGGGCCATCCAAGAAAGAGCTGATCGGAACAATGATCAGGCCGATTCGCATAATATCGAGCCGGGATCAAGGGTTTGGCTTTACTTGGATCGCGTGAAAGAAGGATATGCCAAGAAGTTAGCACATCTGTGGCATGGACCGTTCCGTATAGCCGAACTAATCGGTGATCATGCCGCCCGTTGATTACTGCTGGCACCGATTACAGAATTTTCCCGATCGTCCATTTGTCGAAGCTGAAACTGGTTCGGGAATACCCCGATCGGCCCAAAACCAGGCTGTCATGCGATGATCAGCCAAGGTTTGACTTCGACGAAGCTCTCTTGCCCGAAGACAGTGGGGAAAGAACGTTGGACCAGAACGAATTTGAAGTGAGAAGATTTTGGATACCCGATCAGGCAAGAGGACCCGATTTGGCCGAACCCATCGTGATTATTTGGCTCGGTGGAAGGGTTAGGACGATCCCGAGTGGGTAGATGAACGTGATTTAAATTGTGGAGCTCTACTAAGAGAATTTGAACGTTATCGGGTGAGACGAAATCGATTTGGAGTGATGCAAACCCACGAAGAGGGCAACCAGGAGTCTCAATAATCTGGGTTGACACATTGTGACAGATCAGCCAAATGTAATGGTCGAGCAAGTGGAGATCAGGGTGGTTGAGCTGGTTTGGAGTAAATGGATATATATACATATAATGAACGAGAACTACATTTGCATACATGTGAACGATCGATATACAAGATGGAGGCAATAGTGGGACCTGAATGGGAAGTGCGAATATGGAACGTGAAAATTATCAAGAACTGTCGTGATATATTAATGATTATGGAAAAAACGAAACGGAAGCTGGTTGTCACGACAATCTCGGGCCATACCTCGTGCGCAGGCGAGGAACCGCGAGCCCCGGATGATCCAAGGGGCTTGATCGGAACTGGTTCCACCAAGGCTCCTGCTGATCGGTCCAGATCAGGGAATCACGCAACGTGCCGATCGGAGTTGGATGTCCATAACCGGGATACCACTTCTCGCCGTCAGCCTTGAGTCCTCGCGATCCCGCCCGACGGACAGGTAAATGCAGCATGGCAGGAAACAAGAAAACGTCCAGATCGCATTCGCCACGATGAATCCCATTGACCACATGGTCACAGAACGCAGACCAGGCAGCCCCAGCTTTTGTGCGTCGACGCTTGCGAGCATGATGGTAATGCTCAATTCACGCGTCCTTGCGCATCGTCGCCGTGATCGGGAAATGGTGGGTCGCCTCCCATATCGCTTGAAGATGTTCCTGGTAATACAGGGCCAAACGTCCCTGCAGATCAACAAACCAGGGGCGATTGGGAAACGCCAGCCCGGGCATAGGTGTTATGAGGACATCCCAAGGTGCTGAATCGATCAGAAGCTCGATAGCGCCTCTGGTCAGCACACTCGGTTGCCACTGCTTTTCCTTGAGCGCCGGCGATCTTGTCGGAAAGATCCATCCTGGCGGGCGGGACCACAAGCTAGGGACGAGTTTGTGCCTCACAGCAAGAACCTGAGGCGTCAGATCCCATACCTGATCAGCACTCCAAGGTTTCCGAGTTGCCATGTGAGCAGAAGTCGGCTTGCCCTGCATGACGACGTATAAATCCATGAGCCTTTGGTTCGGATTATAGCTGTAATCGTCCTGCTCGATCGACGACCGGCTCGACGGGATAAAAACGCCCGTGAAATTAAGAGGCGGGCCGATCACTGTCCTATTGACCGGTGGAGGAACGTTGGGAACAGCCAGAGCCGGTTGTTCTTCCTCAAGATCATCGTCGTCCTCGTCCCCGGACTCAAGCAAAGCGACGACCTGGGTCAGCGAACTTACGCCTGAAAGGGTCGGCACTGGAGCGCGGCGATCAGTACTGCGCGATCGGGACAGAACAGACAACGTCCTCTCGTCCAGATCAGTCGACTAGTCGTCCGAGTCAACCATAAGACGAGAGCGCTTGGCGGGAGCCATCTTCTTCTTCGACGAGCTGGTCCGTTTGCGCTTCGCAGAACTCAAGACCGAGGAGGCTGATCTCGAAGTCGCTGGTAAACGGGATGGAGTAGACGCAGAAGCCGCTGCAGTGCTGATCACGGGCTGATCAGCACTATGGGCCGGCAAGGAAGCGACGGAGGACGCGGGTGATGGCGGGGCAGACTCGGGAGACTGTGGTGGTGTTCCAGACGGAGTAAAGGAGCTGATCAGCTCAGGAAGTCGCTGTAAAGCCGTCCGAACTGACTCCGAATCGGTGTTCGGGTTGGTCCACCTCTCCATAGTCTGCACCGCAACGTTCCTCAAGTCGGCGTTATGCTGGAGCCAGGCGCGATCATCGAGCTCTAGGGTTTCAAGTTTAACCCGAGCAAGATTAAGCTCGCGCCGGCAATCTTCAGCTGCCTTCCGACTCTCGCACAACCTTTTCTGTATGTCGGCGCGGCCGATGCGAGAATCGGAGAGTTGCTTTACCAGGAGCTGGACCTGCTCATCCGAGTAGCGAACCTCAACCTCCCGACGCTCTACGTCCTCGGCAGTGCGGATCTTGTCGCGAAGCAGCTGATCACGGTCGAGACGGTGATCATCGAGCAGTTGTAGGTGATCCACCATCTCGACCATCGAGCCCTTCATTGCCTCGATACGTTCATCTGGAAATAAACATGGAAAGTCATATACAGATCGCAGAAGAAGTGAATGGGACAAACATACCTTGATCGCGGATGGTAATAGTCAGCGAACCGATCAGCGACTGTAGAGAGGCGACGGTGTCCGAAGGCCTGGAGAGGCGCAGGGTAGCGAGGTCAGCTGATAGCTGATCACGCTCCATCGTCAAACTCTGAACACGATCAGTCATGTCTTGCAAGTCTTGGTCAAGCCGGTCGCGATCTAGCCGAAGAGCCGACAGCTGGCTAGCCAGATCGGCAGAATCATGTTCCAAGGTATCGGCAACGATCCGACGGTCGGATAACTCGGCGTTAAGTGCCCGATTGGTATCATATAGAGAAACCAACTCGGGAATTGCACTTCGGAGTTCAGACCGTAGTCGGCAAGCTTCCATGGACCCCAACGTGAGTGGACCCGATCCATCCACCAGACGAGCGAGCTGTTCCAAGTAACGGACGGGGCGATCTGAAGAAGGCCGAGCGGGAAGATTCCAAGGCGGGCGATATGAAGTCATGGTCGTCGTAGGACGGATGAGACTGGTCGTGATCGGTGCCGAAGTCGCGATCGGGGCGGTCGCTGGATCAGTCGAACTGGAAACGGAAGGCGAGGCAGTGATCGGACGGGCAGCCGAAGATGACGAAGAAGGAAGAGAAGATCGGCTCGAGTCAGCCATGGTGATCGCCAAAGAGGAAATTTGGAAGTGAATGAGTCGAACTGCAGTCGTTGCGCGGCTGCAGTTAGTCTCAGGGGCGGCTGTGGTAAAGCGATCAGAAAATATTGAGAATGAAGTGGACCACACATGGCCGTTGATTGGTGACGATGGAACACCCATCAACATAAGACGGTTGATGGGTGGGAAAGGCCGATCACAGTTACGATGAAAAGGTGGCGGACAACGGGTATTCACGATGTGAAGAAATCAGCCAAGTACTGTCATTACGCCCAGTCCCAGACACTGATGGAACGGTGGAGATCACGATCATGATCACGATCACAATTACTAAGTGGAGTTCCCGTGGATGTAAAACGAGGTGAGCAACTGTTGACATGATGTGTCAGGGACAGCCATCTAGCCGATCTATGAACGGCGTAGTTGTTGAAGTTGATCATGACACGAAGTTTCGGCCCGATCGGCCGATTATGCCCAAGAAATGAAGATCAGATGTGGAATGAAGTCGGGCATGTGGAATGGCAAGTTGTGTGAGTGATAATGACCGATGGGCTTGTCCGAGAATGACGTGGCAAGGTCTGATCAGACCCGATCAGCTGAGATCGGTGTTATATGGTTGCCCTGACGGGGTATGAAGGTCGGAAGTATGGCTTAGCAGATGAATAAAGTCGTGGTGATGGTGACCCAGAGCGTTCCCGAGGTGATCAAGGGCTGATCGCTCTGATCACCACCTGATCACTCGGCTGATCACTATGCCGATCGTGATCGGGGCTGATCAGCCTCTGATCAGCGTCCAGACGCGAAGGCAAGGGGAGTTCTCGGTTAAGTCGAGCTGGATACGAAGTGGACAAGCGTCAGAAGGGCAGATCTCAAGTGGTTTCCAAGTTGTTTATCAAAGATCGGGATGGGTTGAAGATCTCTATAGGTGTCGGGTCGTGATCAGGGCAGAAGTGGTACAGATCAGCTTGAAGGTGCAGCCAGGATGGGCAAGGTGGTGCTATGCAACCGTGCGACGAAGTAAATAGGTTCGAAGTATAAATCAGGCATGAGTTGGTGTATGGTACACAGGTATAGGACATTGCATATATAATAACAGGTTTTGATTTTCCCCCTAAAGCAAAGAGTCGCTCCGCCACGTGTTGCGGTCATTGGGAGCACAGGGTTGATTAGTCCCCTCTTGCTCAACTAATTCCCGGTTAAGACGCGCTTAGACGCATTTTGGCTTACCGGAAGACCCCCGACGGGTTTGTTTAGGTGATCGAACCTCACCGCCCACGCGCACGTGTTTGGAACACGTCATTAATATTGGAAAAGGTTTTGTGGAGATAACGTTTGTGGATTACTGTGGAAGATCGTGGTTTGATCGCGTTTTCTTGGTTTCGTTATATCTCTCTCTCATTGGCTGGCCTGATCAGACGAACTTTCCTGATCAGTGCCTAGATACTGATTAAGTATCGACCCCAACCCGTTCTCCGGTGAAGATTTCCACCCGAGGACACCCCCCGTCTCGAGAAGGTCATCCCCTCCGACCTGATCAAGATCATCGTTTTCGTCACCGAGTCCACCTAAGTGAGTGTAACCACCCCCGATCAACGGGTACACAAGGTGAGATGAAGATAAACATAGATCCTGACGCGCATGAAGACCGGCCAGATGACCGGGAGGATCAGATCAGTCACCATAATGGTGATTCATCTGATTCTGATGCTGATCAGGATCGACGGAGTACCCCCTCCGATAGTTGGTCGTCCGGGCCAGTGGGTATCCGGATTCCACCCAAGACTTCGGTCATGGATTTGGAAATCGGCTCCACCACAATGGTGCGCGTGCCCGGATCACTTGGTGACTCAGGATATCACCGTGATTCCTTTGATGATGAAAAAGATGTGAAAATCAAAGTGGAGGAAACTTTTCGGGTGTATTGGAGGAAGGCGTATCGCCTCCGATGCTGTCCATATCTAAAGGAAGCGATGGTCGACCTGGTCTGGTGGAGTGCCAGGTCGAAATTAAAGATGAAACAACTCCCCATATGGCCCCGATCGGGGCCGATCTGGGTTATAGTAAAGTTAACTATAACCCGGGAAAGGATCGAGGTGCTAACCTTGATCTTATGCATAAGAAGAAAATGGAAAAAAACAGAAAAAACATGGGGGCGGATCATTGCGATCCACCTAAAAAATATGTGAAACCTAAACCGAAGATCTTCGAGGAAGACGAAGAGAAGATCGAACCAGCCGAGAAGACCACTGTCCAAGACGTGGAACGACTGTTCTATCTTCGAGAGTTTTCACAAGTTCCTGGTTACCAACCAAGTGATGAAGATCATTAAGCCTAAGATCATCGGGAAGCTTGAAGGTCGAGCGACCCGGCCGGTGATCACAGGCAGTCAACTTGATCTGATCAGGAACCTCTTGGCGCAGATCGACGAAGTTGGCTTCACTACTGGTGCCTTCGACGCGAATATGCTGTTCGATCTGGATCAAGAGACGATCAGACAACTCTGTATGATCACCTTGCCTCGTTACTAGGGGCGAACCCAGTGGTCCAGTCGCCGATCGCGGATCCTTCGCACCGATCACAGTTGGTTGAGTATCCTATGGATATTGAGTCGATATATCAATCGTCATCACAATCTGGAGCGGCCTCCACCGACTCCTCGGTTGGGATCACACGTATGACGTTGGGCCCGAAAGGGATCAAACAGATCGACCCCAAGATCGAGTCGCAGAACAGGAAAAGGAAGCCTGAACCTGGTCGAGTCGGATCGGACGATAGTTTTGAAGATGCTCAAGAAGTTCCGCAGAACAATCCGACTCCCAGCAGTGACCATACCAACATGCCGGAGGTCCCAGAGCAAATGAGAACCATGTTTGCGACTATGATGAACCGATTTGCGAGTGAACAATATGGATTACCTCAGTACACACCTGGGCAAGGACAACCATGGCGATCAGCATCAAACATGAACCAATCCGCTGAGAAACCGGTCAAGAAACCCGTGGACGTGGATATGGAATCAGTCCGATCAGCCGGAATTGTTCGATCGATATGCCAGGTCGGTCACCGAGATCGATTTCACAGATCACCCCCACGTAGTGATGTGGACATGGAGTCAGAAGGTGAGATCAGTCAGCATTTCGATCCGGACGATCTGGACATTGAGATGCCTCGTCGGGCGAATATGGCCTCCGCGCAGGCATTTGACTGTGATTCCGGAACGATCACCCGAGTGCGAATGTCTGCGATCTCGGAAATTGAAGGATTTTGCCGGCAAGGATATGGATGATGATCAGGCCAGAGCTTGGTTGAGTCGGACTAAATCGGCTTTTTTGAGAGACAAGACACCGGAAGGTGAAAGATGTCTGATCTTCGCTGATCTAATGAAAGGTCCGGCCAAGAACTGGCTTAAACAGCTGAGTCGAGAAGTGCGTTTGAAGTGGCCTCGTTTGTGCGAAGAGTTTGAAGAACAGTATTGCAACTCGGGGGTGTCTGTCGCTAGACAGTACACCAAACGAAGAAAAGATCCGACGAGACGCCGATCGAATACCTACATCGGCTGAATGTTGCTGGTCTACGCGCGAAAATGCCGATCAAGGACCCACGACACCCGGATATAGCTCGCGAGCATGTCGAACACTTCATTGGCACTCTGGATAATCGCGATCTGGCTGATCAGCTAACCCTGCTCCGTATAAAGGATTCAGAGCAACTGGAACTGACTCTGAGGACGCTGCAGCGGGCCAAAAGTCGACAGCCCAAGGTCGAGGTAGGATCGAACCGATACCGGTCAAAGCCACACCCTGATCAGGGCAAGATACCGGCAGCACGACCAGCCAGAGTAATTCGGATGATCACGAAGGAATCAGACAGTTCCGGTTCGGAAAAGGAAAGTGGTCAGTCAAATCTGAGCTCGGACGAGGAACAGTATCGTCATATCTTTACGACGGAGCCAGTGTATCGCCCGAGATCATCGGCTAATGGCATGGATGGACGGAAACCTGGTGGTATTCAACCTGATCAGAACCGATCTCGTAAGAAATGTGTGCATTGTGGGTCGACCAAACATGGAGATCGTGATTGTTGGAAAAGAATTACGTGTGGAAAATGTGATCGTAAAGGTCATCCTTCTGATCATTGTTTTTTTCGTATGCAAGACTTGTGGGAAGCTTCATGACGCCGGCGCCTGCCCTATTGAAGAATTTTTTAATCTGATGCGCAAGTGGTATGTGCCGACTAAACATGCTGGTATGCTTCCACCAGATGTCGAGAAGATGTTAAACTAGATCGCTCGCCAGGTTGGAATCTGGTTCGAGCCGAGCGATCTATGTTCTGCATTTATGCATATGTCGGTAGCGGAGATAAGTTTGAGGAAAAGAAGATAACCGACATAAAATGTTCTAATTCAAATTGCATCGATCGATGTCCGATCTACAGTCTCAGAGTGGATGAATATTCCCGATCGGACGTGATCATGGAATTGGATCTACTGCCCGGTGAATCCCGAGGATACTGGAAGTATCACTCTCCCGACAAGTGGTTTAAACAGGCTAAAGCTAATGGAAAGATCAACAATGAAAAAGCCACTATTTTATTTGACTCTGGGGCGGAAGTATCGATCATCGACTCCGCCTTTGCTCGTAAGGTGGGATGTCGTATAGACAGTACCCAGAGGCAAGAATGTGTTGGGATCGGCGAAAGTTCATATATGACGGAAGGACGATCACGTGTTAAGATCACCTTGGCAGGATCCCTGGTCTACTATTTTAACGCTTGGGTGGGCCGGTTAGCCGGTCAAGACGCGATACTGGGAATGGATTTTATGGCACCAGCCGGTATACGACTTGACCTGTCTCATGGAACCCTGACTCTGCCGGATGAGGTGCAGATTCAGTTATCCGGCCGACGACCTTTATATGGTACTCATGTACGGATGCTAAAAATGGGTCAGTACAAGAACATCGGGGTGTCCCGATCAGTCGATGTCTTGATTCGGCCGAGCGATCGGCAACAGAAACTGTGGCTAACCCGTGGTGAACGATGGGTACCGACGTTCGTTAAGGGTATCGGCAGATCAAGTTACATCAGGGTCACGAATATATCTGATCAGCCGCTGATCGTCCACGAAGACATGATCTTAGGGATGTGGTTACCCGAAGGGAAAGTACCTCGACAGATCGGGTATGTCTCAGTGGGATCACGAAGATACATTGAATGGCAGAATCTGGCTTATCAAGCCACCACGGACCTGATCAGTGACGAAGACTTAGCGGATGAAGATACTTCACCTATGGTCGAGAAGCCGGAATATCCTACGCCGACCAAGCTGCTGATCAGGAGACCACCGATCGAAGCGACAGGGTAAAGCCGGGTCAAAGAAGGTCCACAGATATTGAGTATTATTAGGCCCGGCTCACCGAAAACAACGGACCCAGAAAGCGGAAATGACAGTGAGGAGTTCAGGAACGATCATGAGAAGGAAAAGGAGGATGAATCTGCCGAAGTCATTACGGAGGAAAGTGAACCCGAAGTAGATCATCAGTCGGGTGACTTACCAGGAGCGACTCAAGATGATACCGATCAGGAAAAGGCAGATCAGGTAGATGAACAAGTGTGTATACATGAAGGTGGTGATCAGTACATTGAAGGTATCGAGAAGCAGATGGCCGTTTTACCGGAAGTATCGCCCAATATGCCAGAAGTCACCATGGAAGATCTACAGGTCGGTGATCCCGAAGTGAACACTCCCGAGCAGATCGATCAGCTAAAGAAGATCATCTGGAAGAGGCGTCACTTACTGATGGGGAAAGGTAACGCCCTACCCCCAGCCGCATTCGGAGCTGTTTGTGATATATAAGTGGGAAATGCGAGGCCGATCGCTCAGCGTTGTCGTAAAGTTGCACCTCAATACCGGGAAAAGTTATCCGATTTGATCAAGGGCTTGTTGAGTACAAAGATCATCCGACCATCAACATCGCAGTGGGCATCACCGATCGTGATCGTGATTAAGAAGAATGGGGTTGATATTCGATTATGTATCGACTATAGAATGGTGAATCGCCTCACGAAGTTGATGGTCTATCCGATGCCCCTGATCAATGATTTATTAGAAGATCTGGATAAAGTTTTATGGTTTTGTTCGCTGGATATGGCTAGTGGTTTCTGGGTGGTTTCGATGACTGATCGTGCTCGAGAGATCTCGGCTTTTGTTACACCTTTCGGACTTTTTGAATGGAATCGGATGCCGTTTGGATTAAAGAATGCCTCACAGATCTATCAGACGCTGATCGACAATGCTCTCTATGGGTATTTCCAGATCAGTGCCGATCGGGAAGCCACCGATCTACATGTCGGGAGCTTTGCTTGTCATGCTTGCAATATTTTATAATTTTTATATATTTGGTAATGCCTTGTGTGGTGATTGATGTTGCAGGTAAATGCCATGAACGTTATAGCCTTAGCGTGCAAGATATTGCTGAATTCGAAAGCAAATATGGTGCCATCTCTCAGAATTCATCCGTGATGGTTAAAACCGGTTGGAGCAAGTTTTGGAACGAACCTTCCAAATACCATAACAACCATGTGTTATGTGTTTACGGAAGGTGAACAAGACCAAGATCAGGGCAGATCAGTGTTGGGAAGGCGATCATGCATAGATGACATCTTGGTCACAGCAACATCCTGGGACATGCTATGCGATAAGGTCGAACGACTCCTGAACACCTGCGAGCGCTGGAATTTGTCGATCAGTGTGGTCAAGAGTTTCTGGGGTCAACCCAAGGTCGCTTACCTCGGCCATAACGTGTCAATCCAAGGTTTGGAAGCAAACCCGAAAGATCTGGCTGCCCTCAGCAACTTACCTTTTCCCCGATCACTGAAGGCCATGCAATCCTTTCTCGGATCTCTGAATTGTTATAGCCGATTTATCGAAGACTTCTCGATTTACGCCGCTATACTATATGAACTGAAGGAAGTTGATTATCATGGGCTACGAGAACGTGATCGGGTAGGAGGATCACCAATCGAGACTGATCACGAAGTTGAAGCCACTGAAACGGATCTCAAGACTGGATCACAGATCGATCGAACTGTGCCAGGGACCATATGGGGCGAGCTATGGTAGCCTTCAGTATGTTGAAGGCGAAGACGATCTCGACGCCGATACTGAAACACTTCGATCCGGAGAAGATTCCCGTGGTGATTCTATATGCCAGTAAATGGGCAATATCAGCCGCACTGGTCCAAGATCACGATGGAGTTTATTGCCCGGTGACGTTCACAAGCCGAACATTAAAACCGAACGAAGTTAACTATGGTATTGTGGATAAGGAGGTGCTAGCATTATTACGTGTACTGAATGTTTGCTACTCTATGCTGGTAACTAGATCAATTAAGGTATTATCCAGGCGATCTAGTTTGGCGTGGTTACTGTCAGCGAGTGGTTTAGACGGGAGACTGGGGCGATGGGCAGCGGTAGTGGACTTTGGAGATCATCAAGTGCGCCAAGGGCGAAGAAGAAATTCTTGGAACACTAGCAGCCAGCATCACGCCCCGATCAGAAGTCGATGAAGCCCTGATCGAGGTCGCTCCTCGGAAGCAACCACGAGAATCGATCACTATACCCCCACCGATCGTCGGCTCGGAGGAAAATCTGATCGTTGTAAGTTTTGACGGATCAGCGAGTGTGAAGAAAGGCGTGGGGGCGTATAGCGCGCTGTTATGGAAACTGCCAGAATGGACTGTTATATCGGCCGGTTCAGATTATACTCCAGGTATCACGGTCAATGAGGCCGAATATCGTGGTCTGCTGCTAGGTTTGGATCTCTTGCAAGAGCAAAAGATTGGAAGAGTAATCATATGCGGAGATTCAAACCTGGTAATTCGGCAGATCACTGGAGAGATCGATTGCAAAGCACCGCGTTTGAAGTTGCTGAACGATCGCGTTATGAAAGCTTTACGTGGATGGCCAAGGCATGATCTTTTACATGTGAAACGTGATTGGAATCGGAGTGCAGATCACCTAGCCACTATGGCCATGCGTGATCAGACCGGATCAATTGTTTTTGATCAAGCATTGCTGAGGGAACTGGTGGAGATCAATAGGCTGCCTGAGCTGATTCGTGTGGAAGATGAAAAGGAAGCAGCCCAGATCTCGATCATGACAAGATCGCGAACCAGATCACCACCTAACAGATCACTCTCTCGAGAAAGCCTAACAGAAGAAATAGTACAGGAGATGCGGATCGAAAGAATTCTCAAGGCACAAGACGAGGAAAAATGGATCGTTGATTTGAAGGCGTTTCTAAAGGGTGATCTGGAGAAGCTGAGCCAGGGTGAAGCAAAAGATTGTGCTAAGATCGCGTTCAACTATGAGATTGACGAAAATGATCTATTGTTTTACTATGCCCAAGCTGATCAGGCCGATGTAGATCTGGACCGATCGGCAAGGCTCGTGATCCCGGAGACTTTACAAGCTGATATCCTACACCAT
>MIQA02005848.1:0-12599 GCA_001887855.2 Sclerospora graminicola
AATGCCTTTGTTGACAATTACAACAAAGGTCCCGATGGGTATGTGAAGAAGGTTCACGCAAACCGTGAGCGCTTCTTGAAGTACTCACGCTCAGGTAAAATGGAGTATATCCATTTCACTTGCATCAAAGAGGGGTTCTCTTGCGGGGTTCCTTCGAACATGAGGTGTCCGTGTTGCCCTGCGGGAGCTCCTTCTCTAACCGAAAAGGAGCTGAGAGGGTACCGAGGTTTCTCAGTACCCGCTAAGGTCAAGTACCTTATCGACGCTCTTAAGGCATCGGAAGCTGCTACTGCTGCTCCGCAGCCACCAGCACCTAATGTTGGCGTGCCGCCCTCATCAACACTTAGTGTTGACGCTTCTTTTGAGTTCGAGGAGAAGTATCCTTCTCGAACTCACGCAGGAGGTCAGGGGCATCCGCCCTCAACACATCGATCGGTTCCCAAGAGTCAAACTCTTGGGAATATCCCAGCCAACGCACCAAGTACTCGGTACGCTGCCCCTTCTTATAGGGAACCGAGCGCTTCGAAAGCAAGCGCTCGAGAATGTAGCGCTTGTTCCCCTGACTGTCAATCAGAGCCGGCGGGGGCTGATAATTCCCTCGGCGTTGTTGTTGCGGCGCATGGTCATCAGCTCCGCAACCTTGAGAAGCACTGTGACGCTTTGAGAGAGGACATGTGCCACTCGATGAAAACGTATCGTTATCATCGGGACGAGATTCGTGAGATTCTCGACGCGCAAGTCGTGATGCAGAAGAAGAGTGATCTTCTGATGCTCGACGTTGACCGTCTAAAGTCGGAGGTGGAACTCTCCAGGCTCTCCAGGCTTCCCACCAGCGGTTGGAGGCCGACTACAAGTCTCTCTTGGGAGACTTGAAGAAGCACGGCATTTGCCGTGGCGATGCGTCTCGTCCGAAGACGTAGACGATCGGTATGGTTTGAGCCTCCCAACGTAAAACGTTGGATGGAGGCGCATGGCCGCGGGAATGTCTAAAGTGTAGGCATTCCCCTTGACACCTTGGACCTTAAAGGGCCCAATGAACTTAGGGAGCAACTTCCGTGTAGGGAAGTTGCTAATTGCATGTGTAGGCAGATTAGTTGTAGATAACATAACTAATTCACCTTTTTCAAAAGAGTTTGTGTTCTTCCGTCCATTCTAATCTGCATTCTGCTTCTGCTTATCAAAAGCGGAAGCAAGCGCGTCTTTTACATAGCGTATTACAGCTTGACGTTGTAATACGAATTCATCTACTGCTTTATTGGCAGTGGATGGGCTGTTTTCATTGTCTGCAGCCATTGCTGCCGACACATATTCCGCATAAGCGGTTTCGGTTTCCGAAACTGCTTGAGTTTCTTCTGTGGTAACAGTAGAAGACTCATCCGTTTCTTCGCAAGTTGCAACTGCAGCTTGTACATCGACTCGCTTAGAATTTGAGCGGGTCCCTCCCCCACTTAAATTTGGCGTACCACCAAGTAAAGCCGGGGTTCGTGGATGCCGTAAGGCATTCACGTAAAACGGTGTGTGCTTGGTAGAAGCATGCACCGAGTTGTTTATAGCAAACTCAGTGAGTGGTAAGTAATCACTCCACTGCTCGAAGGCATGCGCGTAAGAACGCAGCATGTCGCCGAGAACGCGGTTAACGCGCTCAGTCTGCCCATCCGTTTCCGGATGGTCCGCGGTTGACATCTTCAACTGCGTGCCCAATAACGAGAACGTTTCTTGCCAGAAACGCCCTGTAAATCTTGGATCACGATCCAAGACTATGTTTTCCGGCATTCCGTGTAAACGGAATACCGTGTCAACGAATATCCGCGCCGTTTGCGCAGCGGTGACATTCGCTGACACTGCAGCAAGATGAACCATCTTGCTGAAGCGGTCCACAAAGACCACAATTCATGTCTTCCGACTGTGATCGGCCGGAAGGCCAAAGATAAAGTCCATGGAAATGGACTTCCAACACTCTGTCGGAACCGGCAGAGATTGGAGGGGAGCCTGCGCAGAGTGCGCAGGCTTGACGCGCTGGCATATCTCGCAAGCGCGTACGTACTTGCGTACCCATTTATACTGGTTACGCCAGTAGAAATCGCGTGCAAGAGAAGCATACGTCTTCTCTCGACCTTGATGCCCCGAAATCGGTGCATCATGGTACTCAAACAAAATTTGATGTTTGAGGTCATCGTCGTTTGGAACGACAATGCGATTAACATCATCTTGGTCTGCGCTGTAAAGCAACAGACCATCGTGCAATTGATAACGATGCACGCATGCGCGAAGGAACTCTGGAAGTTCCTTGCGCTTCCGATCTGATTGATCACTTCAGTAATCGATCAGTAGGCGAGTTTCCTCGTCTGTTTCGTACGCTTGACGTACTTGTCGCACAAGCGGCGACGACAGATCGGTGCAACGTATTGCGTTTGCACTGGTTGCTTCGGTTACGGACGGTTTCGTCTCGTAATCGGATCGTTGTGATAGCGCATCCGCTACCACGTTCAGCTTTCCCGGTTTATACTTAACCGTGAAGTTGTATTTTGCAAAGAATGACAGCCAACGTGCCATTCTTTGAGAGATGTGCGGCGAATTCACGGCCGTGCGTAGTGACGCATGGTCCGTGTAAACCACGAAGGGTCTATCTCCTAAGAGATAGATCCTAAACTTCGCTAGTGCATACTTCATGGCAAGGAGTTTCTTGTCATGCACCGGATAGTTGCGCTCGGCTGGGCGCAGCTGACGCGATTGGCAATAAATCACGCGATCACGATCATCGTGATCACGCTGCATCAGGGCGCAGCCGATGGTGAAATCGCTCGCGTCGCAAACGACGTGGAACGGTCGCTCGTTGTCGGCGATTGCCAAAACGGGAGCCTCAGTCAAGCTACGCTTGACTGCATCAAACGCATCTTGGCACTGGGTATTCCAGCGCCATTCGACATCTTTCTTTAATAGTTGAGAAAGAGGTCGGATCAGACCGGCATAGTTGCACGAATATTTGTGCAAATATGTCGCCAGTCCGAGAAACTTCCGAAGTTCCTTAACGTTAGTTGGCGGAGGCCATTCAACGATCACCCTGATCTTTTCTGGATCGGGGCGCACTCCATTCTTGCCTACAAAGCAGCCAAAAACGGGTATCTCAGGTGCACCAAAGGTGCACTTCTTCAAATTTGCATAGAGCTTGTGCTTGCGCATAAGCTCTAACACCTGACGTAGATGTTCTTTATGAATATCTACATCAGTTTTGCCATGTTCAGCCTTGCTATGGATGAACACATCATCAAAGTAGCTCGGCGCAAATTCTCGCACCGGGCGCAATAGATGTGTAACGCATCTGTTGAAGGTGGCAGGGGCATTTCGAAGCCCCTGTGGCATCACAAGCCACTCCCAAAGCATACCGCTTGGGGTGCTTACAGCCGTGAGAGGAATATCCTTCTCACGCATGAGGATTTGGTAGAAACCATCCCTTAAGTCGAGAGCACTGAAAACGGTGCTCCCGCTCATGCCATCAATGATGACATCCTTTCTCGGTATCGGCGTCTGCGCCGGTACCGTTGCTGCGTTCAGCTTATTGAAAGCATGAACAATTCTCCACCCACCAGTGGACTTCTTAACACAGAAGGTGGGGCTGGAGTGCGGAGAGGTAGACTCCCGCACATGTCCCGCCTTACGACGAGTTTCAAAGAACTCATCGATGGCTTTGACTTGATCGCGCGGCAATGGCCATTGCCGCGTGACACAGTACTTCGTGCCGGGGACGAGATCAATTTCGTGTCTCGTTCCCTTATCCTTGGGGAGCTCACAAGGTACTTCTTCTGGGAATACGTCAGCGTATTCCCAAAGTACTTCGTAGTACGGAGAAGTTGCCTTAAGCGACTCCCAGCTCTGCGCTTCAAAGCGCTGAACTTTGGTTTGATCACTGGGAACGAGTTCGTTCTCAGCGTTCTTTCCGTTGGGAACGAGTTCGTTCCCGATGAGTTCTAATTGTAAAGTGGATATTCGCGAGCGAATATCCACAACCTCATCAGATGCGACAATGACGCAGATCTGTTCGATCTGATCATTTCGCAAGTTCTTTACGAACTTCTTCCAGCTCAAGGCTGGAAGGGCCATCATCTCTGAACTTAGGTTCGGAGGGTTGTCAAGTGTGAGAGTGTGGTGTAGTCGCTCTCAAAAAATCTTCTTGAGACGCGAACACCCACGGGGGTCCCAGACGACTGACTACCGGAGGGGGTACTCCGTCCATCCGAGTCATGATCCGATCCGGCTTGAGGCCGGCTGGATCGGTCGCTTCCATCCGCTTGATCGCGACTGCTCGAATGTTGCATGTTAAAAGCTCACCTTGTGTACCCGTCAGTACTGGGTGGTTAGCTCTCTTGATGGACCCTAGGGCGAAAAGTGTAAATCCGTCCAATAGGGAGATGAAGTGTAGGACTAGGGGTAGCTCCTGGGCGGAAATCGTCACCGGGGAGCTCGTTGGGTAATATACTTGAACTTTGTATAGTGCCGGCTGGGCCGAGAATAGTCGATCGGCCAGCTAAACCAATAAGACACTTGAAGTTTGTATAGTACCGGCTGGACCGAGAATAATCGATCGGCCAGCTAAACCAATAACAATGAAGGGCGAATCCAAATGTGTATCCACAGAAGGCCAAATGTCACCACTTCCCAATACTTAATACCGTGTTCAAAACACGGGCGACTTGAGGTGAGTATACGAAGTCGCCGCGACTCCCGGTCAGGGGACTTCCGGTGGGTTAACTTAACCTTCCCCGGGCAAACCAATAACAGCAAGAGGGGACCTTGTTAGCCCTCTGCCGTGAACCAATAAAAGCGACTTGCGTCTAAGAAAGCGAAACGTATACTGATTTATCCTATGTCCAATACTCCCTTTGTGTAACCTACCTCAAATAACACGCCTGACCAGTCATGTACCTTACCCACGCAACCCGGCTAACTCCGACTCTGTGTACCGGTACGGCCGGTACACCAACCCCAAATGGTACCAACCCGGCCGGTACACTGAACCCATATGGTACCAGTCCAAATGGTACATTGTACCCGGCCGGCTCGGCCGGATAGCCACCCATCCGCGTCCCTCGGCCGCTGACGCTAGCAATTCCTTGGCAGTCTCTCCTACGATCTCGGTGCATACTCTTTCCACTAGAACAATCCTCTTCTTTCGGGCCCCTTCCACTCCATCCTTACGAACAGTCCGCCATCTTGGCCGTCCGCCATCCGCGCCTCGGCCGTCAAACCTCCATAGTCCTTCCGTCTGCTCAGCCCGCTTATCCGACTATCCTCGCCCCTTGTCAGGTCCGCCGACTTGGTTTCCAGCCAGGCACCGCCCGACCGCCTACAAGGGTGCCTGGCAGTCCCAAATTACATTTTATTCCTGGCCGGTCTGGGCATCCGGCTTGAGGTAACATTTTGGCCAATCCGGTGCGAGCATCCATCATCATTAGTCCATTAACTTCTGGAGCACTTCACCACAGCCGCCCCTGAGCCTTGTCGCAGCCGCACAACGGTTGAGGCACGCGCTCATCACATTTCCCACACTTCGATTTTCCACGCCTCTATGTCTGATCGTAACAACGCCCCCATTGCTCCTATGTCGGGCCACTCCCCGGTCAATACCCAGCTATCGGCTGTAGGACCGGATGCTCATCAGGCCGGCCCAGAGCATCGTCCCGGGCAGCCCGACGTGGCTGCTCTGCAAGCTCAAGTCGCTGCGTTGACCGCTCGCGTAGCCAGTCTAGAGCAAGCGAACACCGATTTAGCTGCGACCGCCCGGCTGGCTAGCCAGCAAGCGGACGAATCCCGGGTCCGGGAAGTCCTAGCGACTTTTCAGTCTCGCGACCGAATTGGCCAGCTGGAAAGTGAGAACGCCGACCTTCTCCAAGCGAGAGATCGCCTCCGAAAACAGTCGGACTCACAGCGTGTCCAAAACCAGAAAGTCATGGCTGCCTTGAAAATCCAAAGTAAGTATCTTCCGCTTGTTCTGGTTCGCCTCCCATTCATTCACTCCGTGTATGCTCTTAGACCAAAACGTCATGAACCTCCGTGTCTTGATGATCGAGTCTTTCCAGACTGCGCGTGAGTTGACGACGCGCTACGACGGCTATATCAAGCTCTCCAAACGGTTGGAAGGTGCGCAGCAGGAACTGGGCAAGTTGGAGTTTCGCCGGATCCGTCTTGCTAAGAAGCTGACCAAGTACCAGAAGGCGCTATATCAATCGGCCGATGCATCGGCCGACCTTAAGCGCCGGGTCCGGGAGCTTGAGGCCGCATACGCTGAAACCCAATCGGGTGTGAGTGACGCCCGGGAGGCGTTCACTCGGCTTGCGGAGGAGCGTGCGGATTGCTTTTCTTCTCTCAAGGAAGATCGGGCTCGTCTAGCAGCTTCGGCGTCCCGGGTGAGAGGTCTCATGAAGGGTCCTGCTCCCATCCGGGAGGCTATCAGGCACCTCCTTGACTTGGCCTGTCCGCGAGACCCTGGTCAGGCCGCTTCCGCCACGCCCCTTCTTCCGTCAGCTGCTAATTCCGCCGCGGCCGTCCAGACATCTGACGCGGGAATTCCCGCCCCCGGTCCAGCGACCGGTGATACGGGAAAAGTTTCTCGCCTACGGATTTGGAATACTTCCCAGGACCCTAACCCGCCGCTAGCGCCAGTCAACCAGCAGGCAGCTTCTCCCTTGTCCACTGAAGATCCGCCTGGGCACAAAGGCAAGCGTCGATCCAGTCGGGTTGCGTCGCTTCAAGCCCCCGTGGCAGCCAAACGGCCCAAACGGTCCGCCGCGCCGGTGAGCGCGGCCCTAGTCCATGGGGAGAGCGGGCCGAGTCCTAGACCCACTTCGATCCCGGCTTCACCGGCTTCGGGAAAGTCCTCCCGTCGTTCTCGCGCTGCCAGATCTCCGTCGAAGGCTCCGACTACTCCGGCTCTCCTTAGCGTTTCCCCTCATGATCCCCAAGGTCCATCCACCGCCTCTCCTGATGGAGAAGAAGCGTCTGGCCTATCGGGGCTGGATTCTGACGAGTCTATCACTGAGGACTTTGAGGAATTGCCTTCCCCAGACCCCTTCGCCTTCGACGAGAACGAGTCCAAGGAATCCTCGGAGGAGTCTCCTCCGTTGTGGATTCCCCGCCGGAAGGTCATGACAGCCCTCGAACTGGCCGCGGTGGTCCCTTGGTCAAAGGCGCAGTTGGAAGGCCTGCGTATCCAGGACCTCACTGGAGCCTTGGTCATCAAGTCGTTGACTCGTCCGCCGTTGTGGATATTCCCGCCGGCCCTCGCTGTGCCCAAGGCCGAGGACTGGAATGCCAAGCTAGTGGCGATCAGGCCGCTGAACGCAATTTTGTCCCAGGAACCTTGGGCCATACTGGCGACAGAGATGCCGGACATCGGCCTACCCCAAGCCGGCTGGTTCGCGGAATTGCGGAAAGTTTGCAAGGAGTACCTCTCCCGGCATGGACAATCCATCTGGGAGTCGACTCATCACCTTTGCATTTCCGTTGCCGCCGGGCGCGAGTCTCCCGGGCTAGCCAAGTACCGGACCGACCGCAAGAACCGTCGCAACCGCGCGGCTGAGGGCTGGGCTAAGGTCTGCAACTTCGTGGTCGATGGAATCCAACGTGGCCACTGCGACTTGGACATTTTCCTCCACCCGATCATGCTACATCTGGCCACCCGCCGCGTGGAGAAGAGCGGGGTCTCGGCCGAAGGCGGGACTTGGTATCCGGGTTTGGGTAAGTGTCAGGTTCCCACTCTCCAAGCTTCGCTCGATGCGCTCGACCAACAAGATTCGTGGCGCAACCAGTTTCGGCAGGATCCCGATCGTCACCCTGGCCTCCGCGTACCCCGACTCCGGAACAAGTTTCGCTGAGCTTCGTCAAGGGTGTCCCACGAGGCTAGCCTTGCATACATCGTCTTTTTATTTGTTACTGGCTGTTAACCTCGATAATACACTTTTCTTTCCATTTTTTACGTAAGTAACCGCTTGCTCATCTTCTTCGTCTTACTTCTCCCATCCGGCACCATACTGAGTCGAAGACAACTCCGGAAAACCACTCCATCCGGCACCATACTGAGTCGAAGACAACTCCGGAAAACCACTCCCTCCGGCACCATACTGAGTCGAAGACAACTCCGGAAAACCACTCCATCCGGCACCATACTGAATCGAAGACAACTCCGGAAAACCATTCCATCCGGCACCATACTGAATCGAAGACAACTCCGGAAAACCATTCCATCCGGCACCATACTGATTCGAAGATAACTCCGAAAAAGGCCGATCGGACCCGACTAACTCCATCCACCGATTACTCGGCTGAGTGGTGTTATCTGGTCCGGCCGTGCCTGTTGCCCTGGGGCCGGGCGGACTAGTTCTCTGTCCCACCTTCTTCGTGGGTCTGCATAACCCCGAAGCGATTTCGGCTAGTCCGCCGGCGGTCGAACTCTCTCATTAGAGCTCCGCAATTTAAGTCTAGCTCGTCCACCCACGACTGCTCCTCGCAATTTTTCCACTGCACGAGAAACTCCCTGTGAATCCGCCCAAACCGGGTTTTCCGTCCGTTCCGGACGTCTAAAATTTCTTCTACCTCGTACTCGTCCGGGTCTAACGGCTTGTCCCAACTGTCCTCCGGCAGCAGAGCTTCATCGAAATCTAACCGGTCATTTTCCCCTGCAAGGCGTATATTCGGGCGGTCCGGGAAGTGCTTCGCCAACTTCAACTTGGAGACATGTACTATCGGGAACACGCTGTATTCCGTACCGGCCGTGACCAGCTTAACTGCATGATCCCCGACCAGTTCTGCCACTCGGAAGGGGCCATGCCACATATGCGCCAGCTTCCGCGCATAGCCTTCCTTGACCCGATCCAGATACAGCCACACCCGGGAGCCGGGCTCGATGCCGTGTTCTCCGGCGCGGTCGTTGTTTTGGTCGGCGCGATCCTTGATTGCTTGTCGGAGACGTTCGTTTACTTGTTCCCTCGCCAGTGAGTAGTCGCGCTGCACTCCCATCCTCCAGCGGCGAGCGTCTCTGTCCCGGCTTCTGGTGCACCCTATTGGTATGGCGGCTTCCAAAGTGGATCGGGGATCCCATCCGTAAGCCAGATAAAAAGGGGTATCGCCCCTTACCCGGTCGTACGACGAGTTGAGAGCAAAAACCAGTCTCTCGACATATTCGTCCCAGTCGCATTGGTCCGCCTCCACCACGTACATCTTGAGGGCTCTGGTTAGGGTCTGGACCATCCTTTCAGCCTTTCCCTGCGGGCGGTAAGCCATAGTGGCGCTCTGCTTCTGTCCTAGGATCTTACTGAAAGCTCGGAATACGTCTGCCATAAATCCGGGCTCCCTATCGTGCCGGATGACCTCGCTCGCCCCGAAACGCCTGAACACACATTCTTCGTAACTTTGCGCAACTTGTTGGGCGGTACGGGTGGAACTAGCCTTTGCTATAACCAGCCCGGTAAACAAATCCGTCCAGATCAGCAGCTCCGTATACCCATTTCGAGATTTGGGTAAGGACGGGATATGGTCCATTGCGATAACTTGAAACGGATAAGTGGCCTGTATGTTTCCGGGCGACCGTCCTCTGATGGTCGGCCGGCCTTTCCCGGTTTCGCAATCTGGACAGCTCCCCACGTAGGCCTGAACGCTACGGTAAAGCCCCCGCCAGTGGAAATGTGTCTTGACCTTGTGATATGTCCGGCCGATTCCCTGATGCCCCCCTTCCAAGCTCACATGGTAGTGATGGAGAATATCCGGCTGTAGAGTAGCGGGTACGACTAGCCGAGCTGGTCTATCTCTCTCGATCTCCGGCTGGTCGGCGTCTCGGTAGAAGAACAGTAGCCCGTTTTCGTCCACTTCGTAATCCGGGGCCAACTTGAAACATTCCTTAGCTTGTTCGGCGGTCAGTTTATTCACTTCTCCGTTAAGGTACGCCTTGAGATCTACTATCCACGCTTCCTCGTTCTGCGCTTGGAGAATCCGCTCTGCTCGCAACTGTTGAACTATCTCCTCGGTCATTGTTTCTGGGGATAATGGGCCATCGGCTGAAGAACGGCGCTTCTGCGATCGGGTAACAGCGTTCACCCGGATTATCTCCTCCGTGTTGGCTGGACGGATGATCTCGGGCAACCGGATGATCTCCGTCAGGTCTGATAACAGAGCCGGATCGGAAACCGTTACCCCCACGTTGTCGCGCATGGCCAGCGTAGCCAAATGATCCGCGCTCTTATTCCAGTCTCGTTTGACGTGCAGCAATTCGTGTTCCGGCCACCTCCGCAAGGCGGACATAACCCGATCATTTAGCAGTCTCAGCCGCGGCGCCTTGCAATCTATCTCTCCGGTGATTTGCCGGATCACTAGGTTGAAATCACCGCATATGATGATCCGACCCTGTGTCCGGCCAGCCAGCAAATCTAAGGACAGCAGTAACCCCCTATACTCCGCTTCGTTCACCGTGATGCCAGGCGTGAAATCCGAGGCGGCCGCGATCGCCTTCCATTCGGGCAGCTTCCACAAAATGGCACTATAGGCCCCGAACCCTTTCTTTACACTCGCCGACCCATCGAAACTCAAAACCATTAGTTCCTCCGTGGGTCCCACTGTTGGCGGTGGCAATACGATAGTTTGTCGAGGCTGCTTCCGAGGTGCGATCGCTATCAGTGCTTCCTCCACTTCTGCCCTGGGGGTAATGCTGGCAGCCAGTGTGCCCAGTATTTCCTCTTCCCCCTTAGTACACTTAATAACTTCGAGGGACCACTGAGACAACAGAGCCGCCCATCTCCCCAGCCGGCCATCAATACCATTCGCCGTCAGGAGCCACGATAGGGTCGACCGTCTAGATAGTACCTTGATAGGCCGAGACACTAGCATCGTATAACACACATCTAAGATCCGTAATAGAGCCAGAACTTCTTTATCCACCAATCCGTAATTAACTTCATTAACTTTCAGGGTCCGGCTGGTGAAGGTCACGGGACAGTACACTCCATCATGATCTTGCACGAGAGCGGCCGAGATGGCCCACTTGTTAGCGTAGATGATGACCACCGGAGTCTTATTAACATCGAAATGTTTCAGGACCGGTGTGGTCGCCATCTTCGCCTTTAACATGCCAAAAGCCACCATCGCTCGGGTCATATGGTCGTCCGGGCCGGCCGCGCCAGGGTCCGGCGGCCGGTCGCTTGTCTGGGCAGACAAGGGCGCTTCCCCATTGGCTGAACTACCCGAAAAGGGCGCTTCCTCATTGGCTGAAATACTCGAGGAGGGCGCTTCCCCATTGGCTGAAATAACCGAAAAGGGCGCTTCCTCATTGGCTGAAATTGCCGGCCCGGCCTGCGTCTCCGCTTGCCTATCCTGCTCTCTCAGCTTATGGTAATCCACCTCCCGCAACTCGTACAAGACCGCCGCATAGACTGCAAAATCCTCGATGAACCGACTGTAATAATTCAGGCTGTCCAAAAAGGATTGCATAGCCTTTAGGGATCGCGGGAAAGGCAGATTACTCAAGGACTCCAAATCCTTCGGGTTAGCCTCCAATCCGGCAATCGACACTTGATGACCCAGATAGGTCACCTTAGTCTTTCCCCAGAAACTCTTAACCACACTAATCGAAAGATTCCACTTTTCACACGTAATCATCAACTTCTCCACTTTGTCACACAATAAATCCCAGGTAGTTGCCGTAACGAGAATGTCATCAATGTAAGACCGCCGCCCCAAACTGAAGGTTTTGGGTCGGGGTCCGGGTCACCTTCGGCAAACACATCCCCGACCAGAGCCGGATCTTGATCCGCCTTGATCTTGAAGTGTCCGTACAGCGCGTTATCTATCAACCGTTGATAAATCTGCGGAGAATTCTCCAGACCGAACGGCATCCGGTTCCACTCGAACAACCCGAAAGGCGTCACGAATGCAGAGATCTCCCGTGCACGATCGGTCATAGAGACCACCCAGAATCCACTAGCCATGTCCAATGAGCAATACCACAAAACTTTATCCAAGTCCTCCAACAGGTCGTTTATCAGCGGCATCGGATAAATCATCAGCTTAGTCAGCCGGTTCACCAGCCGGTAATCAATGCACAACCTTATATCCACCCATTCTTCTTAAATAATTACAATGGGCGAAGCCCATGGCGAGGTGGACGGCTGAATTATCTTGGTGGCCAGCAGACCCTTGATAAGCTCTGAAAGCTTTTCCCGATACTGGGGGGCGACTCTTCGGCATCTCTGTGCGACCGGCTTGGCACCTCCCACATCAATATCACAAACCGCCCCATGGGCGGCCGGAGGAAGTGCGTTCCCTGGTCCAATCAACAGATGTCGTCTTTTCCATATAATATCCTTCAACCTGCTGATCTCCTCCGGGGTGTTCACATCCGGGTCTCCCACTTGTAGATCGTCGATAGTGACTGCTGGGGGGCAGGGGTCACCTCAGGTAACACCGCCATCTGCTCTTCCATGCCTTCAACATATAGTTCGCCCCCTTCATGAATGCAGACTTGATCGGCTTCGGCCGTTTCCGAATTCTGCTCGGCCGGCTGGGCCGATCCGCATTCGGCTAATTCCGAATTCTGCTCGGCCGGCTGGGCCGATCCGCAT
>MIQA02005851.1:0-10187 GCA_001887855.2 Sclerospora graminicola
CGATCTGTCGGGGTACTTTCCCTTCAGGTAACCACATTCCTAAGATCATGTCTTCATGGATGATCAGCGGCTGATCGGATATATTTGTGACTCTGATGTAGCTTGATCGGCCGATACCTTTAACGAACGTTGGTACCCAACGTTTGCCACGGGTCAGCCACAATTTCTGTTGCCGATCACTCGACCGAATCATGACATCGACTGATCGGGACACCCCAATGTTCTCGTACCGACCCATCTTTAACATCCGTACATGAGTACCATATAAAGGTCGTCGGCTAGATAACTGAATCTGCACTTCATCCGGCAGAGTCAGGGTTCCATGAGATAGGTCAAGTCGTATACCGGCTGGTACCATAAAATCCATCCCCAATATTGCGTCCTGACCGGCTAGCCGGCCAACCCAAGCATTAAAATAGTAGACTAGGGATCCTGCCAGGGTGATCTTCACACGTGATCGTCCTTCCGTCATATATGAACTCTCGCCAATTCCAACACATTCTTGCCTCTGGGTACTGTCTATACGACATCCCACCTTACGAGCAAAGGCGGAGTCGATGATCGAGACTTCCGCCCCAGAGTCAAATAAATAGTGGCTTTTTCAGTGTTGATCTTTCCATTAGCTTTAGCCTGTTTAAACCACTTGTCGGGAGAGTGATACTTCCAGTATCCTCGGGATTCACCGGGCAGTAGATCCAACTCCATGATCACATCCGATCGGGAATATTCATCCACTCTGAGACTGTAGATCGGACAACGATCGATGCAATTTGAATTAGAACATGTATTGTCGGTTATCTTCTTTTCCTCAAAATTATCTCCGCTACCGACATATGCATAAATGCAGAACATAGATCGCTCGGCTCGAACCAGATTCCAACCTGGCAAGCGATCTAGTTTAACATCTTCTCAACATCTGGTGGGAGCATACCAGCATGTTTAGTCGGCACATACCACTTGCGCATCAGATTAAAGAATTCTTCGATAGGGCAGGCGCCGGCGTCATGAAGCTTCCCACAGGTCTTGCACACGAAAAACAGTGATCAGAAGGGTGACCTTTACGATCACATTTTCCACACGTAATTCTTTTCCAACAATCACGATCTCCATGTTTGGTCGACCCACAATGCACACATCTCTTACGAGATCGGTCCTGATCAGGTTGAACACCAACAGATTACCGTCCGTCCATACCATTAGTCGATGATCTCGGGCGATACATTGGTTCCGTCGTAAATACATGACGGTACTGTTCCTCGTCCGAACTCAGACTCGACTGACCACTTTCTTCTTCAGAGCTTGAACTGTCTGATTCCTTCGCGATCATTCGAATCGCTCTGGCTGGTCGGGCTGCCGGTATCTTGCCCTGATCAGGGTGTGGCTTGGACCGGTAACGGTTCGATCCTACCTCGACCTTGGGCTGTCGACTCTTGGCCCGCTGCAACGTCCTTAGAGTCAGTTCCAGTTGTTCTGAGTCCTTTATACGGAGCAGGGTTAGCTGATCAGCCAGATCGCGATTATCCAGAGTCCCAATGAAGTGTTCGACATGTTCACGGGCTATGTCCGGGTGCCGTGGGTCCTTAATCGGCATTTTCGCGCGTAGACCAGCAACATTCAACCGATGTAGGTACTCGATCGGCGTCTCGTCGGATCTTTTCTTCATGTGGTAGTACTGTCTAGCGACAGACACCCCTGAATTGCAATATTGTTCTTTAAACTCTTCACACAGACGAGGCCACTTCAGACGCACTTCTCGACTTAGCTGTTTAAACCAGTTCTTGGCTGGACCTTTCATTAGATCAGCGAAGATCAGGCATCGTTCAGCTTCCGGTGTCTTGTCCCTCAGAAAAGCTGACTTAGTCCGGCTTAACCAACCTCTGGCCTGATCGTCATCCATATCTTTGCCGGTGAAATCTTTCAATTCCGAGATCGCAGACATTCGCACTCGGGTGATCGTTCCGGATTCACTGTCAAATGCCTGCGCGGAGGCCATATTCGCCCTACGAGGCATCTCAATGTCCAGATCATCCGGATCGAAATGTTGACTGATCTCGCCTTCTGACTCCATACCCACATCACTCCGTGGGGGTGATCGGTGAAATCGGTCTTGGTGACCGGCCTGGCATATCGAACGAACAATTCCGGCTGATCGGACTGATTCCATCTCCACGTCCACGGGTCTCTTGACCGATTTCTCAGCGGACTGATTCATATTCGGTGCCGATCGCCATGGTTGTCCTTGTCCAGGTGTGTACTGAGGCAATCCATATTGATCACCCGCAAACCGGTTCATCATTGTCGCGAACATGGCTTTTAATTGCTCTGGGACCTCCGGCATGTTGGTATGACCGGTATTGGAGGTCGGATTGGCCTGTGGCACTTCCTGAGCATCCTCAAAACTATCGTCCGATCCGACCCTACCAGGTTCAGGCTTTCTCTTCCTGTTCTGCGACTCGATCTTGGGGTCGATCTGCTGGATCCCTTTCGGGCCCAACGTCATACGTGTGATCCCAACCGAGGAGTCGGTGGATGCCGCTCCAGATTGTGATGACGATTGATAGATCGACTCGATATCCATAGGATACTCGACCAACTGCGATCGGTGCGAAGGATCCGCGATCGGCGACTGAACCACTGGGTTCGCCCCTAGTAACGAGGCAAGATAATCATACAAGGTGATCACAGATTCTATGATCGTCTCTTGATCCAGATCGAAGAGCATGTTCGCGTCGAAAGCACCAGTAGTGAAGCCAACCTCGTCGATCTGCGCCAAGAGGTTCCTGATCAGATCAAGTTGACTGCCTGTGATCACCGGCCGGGTCGCTCGACCTTCAAGCTTCCCGATGATCTTAGGCTTAATGATCTTCATCACTGGGTTGGTAACCAGGAACTTGCGAAACTCTCGAAGATAGAACAGTCGTTCCACATCTTGGACAGTGGTCTTCTCGGCTGGTTCGATCTTCTCTTCGTCTTCCTCGAAAATCTTCGGTTTAGGTTTCACATATTTTTAGGTGGATCACAATGATCCGCCCCCATGTTTTTCTGTCTTTTTCCATTTTCTTCTTATGCATAGGATCAAGGTTAACACCTCGATCCTTTCCTGGGTTATAGTCAACTTTACTATAACCCAGATCGGCCCCGATCGGGGCCATGTAGGGAGTTGTTTCATCTTTAATTTCGACCTGGCACTCCACCAGACCAGGTCGAACATCGCTTCCTTTAGGTATGAACAGCATCGGAGGCGATACGCCTTCCTCCAATACACCCGAAAAAGTTTCCTCCACTTTGATTTTCACATCTTTTTCATCATCAAAGGAATCACGGTGATATCCTGAGTCACCAAGTGATCCGGGCACGCGCACCATTGTGGTGGAGCCGATTTCCAAATCCATGACCGAAGTCGTGGGTGGAATCCGGATACCCACTGGCCCGGACGACCAACTATCGGAGGGGGTACTCCGTCGATCCTGTTCAGCATCGGAATCAGATGAATCACCATTGTGGTGACTGATCTGATCCTCCCGGTCATCTGGCCGGTCTTCATGCTCGTCAGGATCTATGTTTAACTTCATCTCACCTTGTGTATCCGTTGATCGGGGCTGATTACACTCACTTAGGTGGACTCGGTGACGAAAAGGATGATCTTGATCAGGTCGGAGGGTTTGACCTTCTCGAGACGGGGGGTGTCCTCGGGTGGAAATCTTCACCGGAGAACGGGTTGGGGTCGACACTTATTCAGTATCTAGGCACTGATCAGGAAAGTTCGTCTGATCAGGCCAGCCAATGAGAGAGAGATATAACGAAACCAAGAAAATGCGATCAATCCACGATCTTCCACAGTAATCCACAAACGTTATCTCCACAAAACCTTTACCAATATTATTAACGTGTTCCAAACACGTGCGCGTTGCGGGTGAGGTTCGATCACCTAAAACAAACCCGTCGGGGGCCTTCCGGTAAGCCAAAATGCGTCTAAGCGCGTCTTAACCGGGAAATAGTTGAGCAAGAGGGGACTAATCAACCCTGTGCTCCCAATGACCGCACACGTGGCGGAGCGACTCTTTGCTTTAGGGGGAAAATCTAAACCTGTTATTATATATGCAAAGTCCTATACCTGTGTACCATACATCAACTCATGCCTGACCTTTACTTCGAACCTATTCACTTCGTCGCACGGTTGCGTAACACCCTCTTGCCCATCCTGGCTGCACCTTCAAGCTGATCTGTACCGCTTCTGCTCACGACCCGACTCTTCAAAAGATCCTCGACCCATCCTGATCTTCAACAAACGACCTCGAAAACACTTGAGACCTGCTCTTCAGCACTTGTTCACTTCGTATATAGTCCGACCAAACCGAGAACTTACTTGCCCTTGCATATCAACGCTGATCAGGGGCTGATCAGCCCTGATCACGATCGCCATAGTGATCGACCAAGTGATCAGGTGGTGATCAGGCTGATCTGCCCTTGATCACCTCGGGAACGCTCTGGGTCATCATCATCACAACTCAATTCATCTTCCAAACCACGCTTCCGATCTTTATACCCCGTCAGGACAACCATACAACACCGATCTCGGCTGATCAGGCCCGATCAGGCCTGATCAGGCCTTGCCACGTCATCTTCGGACAAACCATAAGTTATCATCACCAACGAACACCGATCTCGACTGATCAGGCCTGATCAGGCCTTGCCATGTCATCTTCGGACCAACCAAAAGTTCACATCACTCACACAACCTGTCACTCCACATGCCCGATCTTCATTCCTCATCTGATCTTCATTGCTCGGGCATGACAGACCGATCAGGCCGTAACTTCGTATCATAGTCAGCTTCAACCATTATACCATTCAGAAATCGGCTGGTCACCTGCCCTTGATACATCATGTCACCAGTCACTCTTTCTTATTTCATCCACGTGAACTCCACTTAGTGACTGTAATACCGATCGTGATCGTGATTTCCATCATTCCGCCAGTGCCTGGGACTGGGCTTAACGACCATACTTGGCTGATTTCTCCACGTCGTGAATATCCGTTGGCGACCGCCTTTTCTTCTTAATCAGGATCAACCTTTTCCCACCCATCAACCGTCATATGTTGATGGGTGTTCCATCGTCACCAATCAACGGCCATGTGTGGTCCACTTCAGTCCCAATATTTTCCGATCGCTTCACCACAGTACTCCGTCCATCCGAGTCATGATCCGATCCGGTATCTGGCCGGCGGGATCGGTCGCTTCCATCCGCTTGATCGCGACTGCTCGAATGTTGCATGTTGAAAGCTCACCTTGTGTACCCGTCAGTACTGGGTGGTTTGCTCTCCTGGTGGACCCTAGGGCGAAAAGTGTAAATCCGTCCAATAGAGAGATGAGGGTTAGGACTAGGGGTAGCTCCTGGGCGGAAATCGTCACCGGGGAGCTCGTCTGGCAATACACTGGAACTTTGTATAGTGCCGGCTGGGCCGAGAATAATCAATCGGCCAGCTAAACCAATAAGACACTTGAAGTTTGTATAGTGCCGGCTGGACCGAGAATAATCAATCGGCCAGCTAAACCAATAACAATGAAGGGCGAATCCAAATGTGTATGTAAAGTAGATATAACTCCACACTCTTCCACAGAAGGCCAAAATGTCACCACTTCCCAATACTTAATACCGTGTTCAAAACACGGGCGACTTGAGGTGAGTATACGAAGTCGCCGCGACTCCCGGCCAGGGGACTTCCGGTGGGTTAACTTAACCTTTGTGGTAAAGCGATCGGGAAATATTGGGACTAAAGTGGACCACACATGGCCGTTGATTGGTGACGATAGAACACCCATCAACATATGACGGTTGATGGGTGGGAAAAGGTTGATCACGATTAAGAAGAAAAGGTGGCGGACAACGGATATTCACGATGTGGAGAAATCAGTCAAGTACTGTCGCTAAGCCCAGTCCCAGACACTGATGGA
Organism: Sclerospora graminicola; assembly: GCA_001887855.2. Lineage (NCBI taxonomy): Eukaryota > Oomycota > Peronosporomycetes > Peronosporales > Peronosporaceae > Sclerospora > Sclerospora graminicola. Next base: position 5,957 of record MIQA02005851.1, read on the forward strand.
ATGATGGAGATCACGATCACGATTGTTATTACGGTTACTAAGTGGAGTTCCCGTGGATGTAATATGAGAAGAGTAACTGTTGACATGACGTGTCAAAGGCAGGCGTCTAGCCGATCTATGAATGGTATAATGGTTGAAGTTGATCATGACACGAAGTTACGGCCTGATCAGCCTGTTATGCCCGAGCAATGAAGATTAAATGTGGAATGAAGACGGGCATGTGGAGTGACAGGTTGTGTGAGTGACGATAACCTATGGTTTGTCCGAAGATGACGTGGCAAGGCCTGATCAGGCCTGATCAGCCGAGATCGGTGTTCGTGAGTGATGATAACTTATGGTTTGTCCGAAGATGACGTGACAAGGCCTGATCAGGCCTGATCAGTCGAGATCGGTGTTCGTGAGTGATGATAACTAATGGTTTGTCCAAAGATGACGTGGCAAGGCCTGATCAGTCGAGATCGGTGTTCGTGAGTGATGATAACTTATGGTTTGTCCGAAGATGACGTGGCAAGGCCTGATCAGGCCTGATCAGTCGAGATCGGTGTTCTATGGTTGCCCTGACGGAGTATAAAGGTCGGAAGTATGGCCTAGAAGATGAATTGAGTCGTGATGATGATGACCCAGAGCGTTCCCGAGGTGATCAAGGGCTGATCGGCCCGATCACCACCTGATCACTCGCTTGATCACTATGCCGATCGTGATCAGGGCCGATCACCCTCTGATCAGCGTTCAGATGCAAGGGCAAGTAAGCTCTCGGTTTGGTCGGACTATATACGAAGTGAACAAATGCTGAAGAGCAGATCTCAAGTGGTTTCAAGGTCGTTTGTTGAAGATCAGGATGGGTCGAAGATCTTTTGAAGAGTCGGGTCGTGATCAGGGCAGAAGCGGTACAGATCAGCTTGAAGGTGCAGCCAGGATGGGCAAGAGGGTGTTACGCAACCGTGCGACGAAGTAAATAGGTTCGAAGTAAAGGTCAGGCATGAGTTGATGTATGGTACACAGGTATAGGACATTGCATATATAATAACAGGTTTAGATTTTCCCCCTAAAGCAAAGAGTCGCTCCGCCACGTGTGCGGTCATTGGGAGCACAGGGTTGATTAGTCCCCTCTTGCTCATCTATTTCCCGGTTAAGACGTGCTAAGGCGCATTTTGGCTTACCGGAAGACCCCGACGGGTTTGTTCTAGGTGATCTAACCTCTCTCGCAACGCGCACGTGTTTGGAACACGTTAAGAATATTGGTAAAGGTTTTGTGGAGATAACGTTTGTGGATTACTGTGGAAGATCGTGGATAGATCGCGTTTTCTTGGTTTCGTTACATCTCTCTCTCATTGGCTGGCCTGATCAGACGAACTTTCCTGATCAGTGCCTAGATACTGAATAAGTGTCGACCCCAACCCGTTCTCCGGTGAAGATTTCCACCCGAGGACACCCCCCGTCTCGAGAAGGTCAAACCCTCCGACCTGATCAAGATCATCCTTTTCGTCACCGAGTCCACCTAAGTGAGTGTAATCAGCCCCGATCAACGGGTACACAAGGTGAGATGAAGTTAAACATAGATCCTGACGAGCATGAAGACCGGCCAGATGACCGGGAGGATCAGATCAGTCACCACAATGGTGATTCATCTGATTCCGATGCTGAACAGGATCGACGGAGTACCCCCTCCGATAGTTGGTCGTCCGGGCCAGTGGGTATCCGGATTCCACCCACGACTTCGGTCATGGATTTGGAAATCGGCTCCACCACAATGGTGCGCGTGCCCGGATCACTTGGTGACTCAGGATATCACCGTGATTCCTTTGATGATGAAAAAGATGTGAAAATCAAAGTGGAGGAAACTTTTTCGGGTGTATTGGAGGAAGGCGTATCGCCTCCGATGCTGTCCATTTCTAAAGGAAGCGATGATCGACCTGGTTTGGTGGAGTGCCAGGTCGAGATTAAAGATGAAATAACTCCCCACATGGCCCCGATCGGGGCCGATCTGGGTTATAGTAAAGTTAACTATAACCCAGGAAAGGATCGAGGTGTCAACCTTGATCCTATGCATAAGAAGAAAATGGAAAAAGACAGAAAAAACATGGGGGCGGATCATTGCGATCCACCTAAAAAATATGTGAAACCTAAACCGAAGATCTTCGAGGAAGACAAAGAGAAGATCGAACCAGCCGAGAAGACCACTGTCCAAGATGTGGAACGACTGTTCTATCTTCGAGAGTTTCACAAGTTCCTGGTTACCAATCCAGTGATGAAGATCATTAAGCCTAAGATCATCGGGAAGCTGGAAGGTCGAGCGACCCGGCCGGTGATCACAGGCAGTCAACTTGATCTGATCAGGAACCTCTTGGCGCAGATCGACGAGGTTGGCTTCACTACTGGTGCTTTCGACGCGAACATGCTATTCGATCTGGATCAAGAGACGATCAGAGAATCTATGATCACCCTGTATGATCATCTTGCCTCGTTACTAGGAACGAACCCAGTGGTTCAGTCGCCGATCGCGGATCCTTCGCACCGATCGCAGTTGGTCGAGTATCCTATGGATATCGAGTCGATCTATCAATCGTCATCACAATCTGGAGCGGCATCCACCGACTCCTCGGTTGGGATCACACGTATGACGTTGGGCCCGAAAGGGATCCAGCAGATCGACCCCAAGATATGGAGTCGAAGAACAGGAAGAGAAAGCCTGAACCTGGTAGAGTCGGATCGGATGATAGTTTTGAAGATGCTCAGGAAGTGCCACAGGCCAATCCGACCTCCAATACCGGTCACACCAACATGCCGGAGGTCCCAGAGCAATTAAAAGCCATGTTCGCGACAATGATGAACCGATTTGCGAGTGATCAGTATGGGTTGCCTCAGTACACACCTGGACAAGGACAACCATGGCGATCGGCACCGAATATGAATCAGTCTGCTGAGAAATCGGTCAAGAGACCTGTAGACGTGGAGATGGAATCAGTCCGATCAGCCGGAATTGTTCGTTCGATATGCCAGGCCGATCACCAAGACCGACTTCACCGATCACCCCCACGGAGTGATGTGGACATGGAGATCAGTCAACATTTTGATCCAGATGATCTGGACATTGAGATGCCTCGTAGAGCGAACATGGCCTCCGCGCAGGCATTTGACAGTGAATCAGGAACGATCACCCGAGTACGAATGTCAGCGATCTCGGAATTGAAGGATTTCACCGAAAAAGATATGGATGACGATCAGGCCAGAGGTTGGTTAAGCCGGACTAAGTCAGCTTTTCTGAGGGACAAGACACCGGAAGCTGAAAGATGCCTGATCTTCGCTGATCTAATGAAAGGCCCGGCCAAGAACTGGCTTAAACAGCTAAGTCGTGAAGTGCGTCTGAAGTGGCCTCGGTTGTGTGAAGAGTTTGAAGAACAATATTGCAACTCGGGGATGTCTGTCGCTAGACAATACTACCACATGAAGAAAAGATCCGACGAGACGCCGATCGAGTACTTACATCGGTTGAATGTTGCTGGTCTACGCGCGAAAATGCCGATCAAGGACCCACGACACCCGGACATAGCCCGTGAACATGTCGAACACTTCATTGGGACTCTGGATAATCGCGATCTGGCTGATCAGCTAACCCTGCTCCGTATAAAGGACTCCGAACAACTGGAACTGACTCTAAGGACGTTGCAACGGGCCAAGAGTCGACAGCCCAAGGTCGAGGTAGGATCGAACCGGTACCGGTCCAAGCCACACCCTGATCAAGGCAAGATACCGGCAGCCCGACCAGCCAGAGCGATTCGAGTGATCGCGAAGGAATCAGACAGTTCAAGCTCTGAAGAAGAAAGTGGTCAGTCGGGTCTGAGCTCGGACGAGGAACAGTACCGTCATATCTTTACGACGGAGCCAGTGTATCGCCCGAGATCATCGGCTAATGGCATGGACGGACGGAAACCTGGTGGTATTCAACCTGATCAGGACCGATCTCGTAAGAAATGTGTGCATTGTGGGTCGACTAAACATGGAGATCGTGATTGTTGGAAAAGAATTACGTGTGGAAAATGTGATCGTAAAGGTCACCCTTCTGATCACTGTTTTTTCGTGTGCAAGACTGTGGGAAGCTTCATGACGCCGGCGCCTGCCCGATCGAAGAATTCTTTAATCTGATGCGCAAGTGGTATGTGCCGACTAAACATGCTGGTATGCTCCCACCAGATGTTGAGAAGATGTTAAACTAGATCGCTCGCCAGGTTGG
>MIQA02005855.1:0-12860 GCA_001887855.2 Sclerospora graminicola
GTCTCTCCCCAACTCTCTCAGACGGCCACGTGTCCCTCATTAGAGGACTATTCGACCAACTCAAACAAGCCGGCATCAACACCGGCGTGTTTGATCCGAAAGAGTTGTTTGATCTGAAGATGGACAAGTTGAAGGAGGCGTCCAGCGCCCTGCACGACCACTTGGTACCGCTAGTGGGTTGCTCGCCGCCGTCGAAAAAGATGACAGCTACGACTGGAGTGGCGCCGTCCACGCCGCCGGCGACAAGCAAACCAGCCGGTATACACTCAGGCTCTTCGCAGTACGAGTCTGCCCCTTCGGAAGCAGACTCATCTGATTCATCAGTGGGTATCACCCGCATGACGCTTGGCCCAAGGGGAGCAGCGCGTGTGGCGACAGCCATGAGACTTGGAGGACGTGAGGATCCGGGTACGCCCGAGCAGAAGAACGCCGGCCAGTACAGCGTACAGGCCTGGCGGACAGCGGCGGCGGATCCAGAACCAAAAGAGGAAGACGAAGACGCGGACGGGCGAATTAAGAAGGAACGCCAATCTGGCAGCCCGGCTGCCCCTCAAGTCGCCCCTCAAGCCGCCCCTCAAGCCGCCCCTCAAGTCGCTCCTCAGGTGCCGGATCACCTGCAAAACATGATCTTGGCGATGATGGAGCGATACTTGGAAGAGCAACGTCGGCTGAGCGCCAGCCGCGGCAGTCCGAAGTCACCGGACCAGCCCGCTCGTCGTGGGACACAGGCCCCCGAACCAGTCCAGTACTATGCGAGGGAGCCGAGTGATGAATATATGGAGTCGGTGCAGTCCAAGCAAAGTGAACCCCATGCCGCCCCGCCGAGCCGTCAGACAGGTCGCCGGACCGGACGTCGGCCAACGAACAGGAAGCTGTCCCTCAGCGACGTGGATATGGAATCCGTCAGGTCGGCCAAGTACCATTACGATCCGGATGACCTGGATCTGGGGATGTCCCGCCGAGCCCATATGGCCTCGGCCCAAGCGTTTGACGCGGATTCGGGAGCGATCACGAGGGTGCGAATGTCGGCCACGTCCGAGCTGAAAAACTTCACCGGACGCGACGCGGACGAGGACCAGGCCCGAGGATGGTTGAGCAAGACGAAGTCGGCATTTCTCAGAGACCGGACGTCGGACTACGAGAAATGCCTGATCTTCGGGGATTTGATGAAGGGACCAGCGAAACACTGGATCCAACAGCTCAGCCGGGAAACCCGAGGAAATTGGAGGGGATTGGCCGGTGCGTTCGAGGAGCAATACTGCGGAGCTGGAATGTCAGCGGCGCGACAATATTTCCACTCCAAGAAGCGACCGGATGAGACCCCCTGGAGTATCTCCATCGTTTGAATGTCGCTGGCATGAGAGCGGATATTCCCGTTAAAGAAGATACCAGCCGGTCGGAAGCTGCCCGCGAACACGTGGAACTTTTCATCAGCACGTTGGACGATCGGGAGCTGGCAAACCAGCTGGCGTTAATGCGGGTGAAGAATACGACGGAGCTGGAAGTGACGTTGCGCACGTACCTAAGGGCGAAGAAGCAAGGCCCCAAGGCAGCAGTAGGAACCGGCCGTTTCAAGTCCCGATTTAACGCGGATCAAGGAGGCCGGCCGCCATCTACCAGGACGGCCCGAGCCATCCGCATGGTCGCCCGAGAGTCAGACGCGACCAGCTCGGAAGAGGAGTATCAGCGATCTGGGGGCGAGTCTGAGGAGGAACAGTATCGGTACCTTTTCTCGGCAGAAGCCAGTCAGCCGTCCAGGCTGCCAGCTGATTCTGGTCAGTTGAAGAGTTTTCCGGCTCGAGCTGACCAGGATTACCCTAAGCGCAAGTGTACCCACTGTGGGTCCATCAAGCATGACGACCGGAGCTGCTGGAAGCGGCTGACGTGCAAGAAGTGCGAGAGGAAGGGATACCCGGCGGAACACTGTCTGTTCACGTGTAAGGCTTGCGGGGAGGTGCATGAGGCGGGACTGTGCCCAATGGAAGAATTTTACAACCTGTTGAAGAAGTGGTACGTCCCGACCAAGCATGCTGGAATGTTGCCGCCCGGAGCGGAAAAGATGTTAAACTAGATCGCTCGCCAGGTTGGAATCTGGTTCGAGCCGAGCGGTCTAGTCTTAGTATCTATGCATATGTCGGTAAAGAGGATAATCAAGAAGCAAAGCAAAGGATAACCGACAATACATGTAAGTTTGACAATTACGTCACCCGGGCCCCGGCCGGTACGGCTGACCCCTTCCTGGTGAGCAGTATACGGACGGACGAGTATTCCCGGTCTGAAGTGCGAATAGAATTGAACTTGTTACCTGGCGAGTCGCGAGGTTATTGGAAGTATCACTCGCCGGATAAATGGTTCAAGCAGGCCAAGGCGGATGGAAAAATCAAAAACCAGAAAGCTACCATGCTGTTCGACTCTGGCGCAGAAGTGTCTATCGTGGACACCACCTTTGCTCGTAAGGTGGGGTGTGAGATAGACGAAACGAAGCGGCAGGAATGTATCGGCATTGGAGAAAGCTCATACATGACCCAAAGAAGGACAAGAGTCAAGATTACGTTAGCTGGGTCGTTGGTATACTATTTCACTGCCTGGGTAGGCAAGCTGGCCGGGCAGGATGCAATCTTGGGCATGGATTTTATGGTCCCGGCCGGTATACGGCTGGACTTATCGCATGGAACATTGACGTTGCCGGACGAGGTACAGATCCAGCTGGCCGGCCGGCGGCCCTTATATGGCGCCTACGTCCAGTTCCTCAAGCTAGGTCAGTTTGTAACGGTGCCAGTGGGAAAGGCGGTGGAAGTAATGTTACGGCCGCACGACCGACGGAGTAAGTTATGGCTGACAAGGGGCGAGTGCTGGGTACCATCTGTGGTTAAAGGGAGTGGACACCTCAACTTCATAAGCGTGACCAACATCTCTGAAAAACCCCTCACCTTGCATGAAGATGTGATTATTGGGATGTGGCTGGCCGAGGATAAAGTGCCCCGCCGGCCGGGCTATGTCACTGTTGGCTCAAGACGCTATATCGAGTGGCAAAACCTGGCTTTTCAGGCAACCACCGATCTAGTCAGCGAAGAGGAAGAATTAGAAGAGGACCAGACTCCGATGGTGGATAAACCCGAGTACCGGACCCCTTCTAAAATATTGACGCGGAGCCGGCCGTCGCCGGATCCGGCTGAATGCACTGACCGAAGCTACGCCCCGATCGCGGAACTGGTTTTGCCCACTCGGAAGGAGACGGACGAACGACAGGGTCGGGAGAAAGGACCAAGCAGAGTTGTATATACGGTCAGCCCCGATGACGGTTGTGACGACCGAAGTGAAAGCGGATCGGCCCTGCCGGCCGAGCAGAATTCGGAAATAGCCGAATGCGGATCGGCCCAGCCGGCCGAACAGAATTCGGAAATATCCGAAGGCGGATCGGCCCAGCCGGCCGAGCAGGATCCCGAAGCGGCCGAAGCCGATCAAGTCTGCATTCATGAAGGGGGCGAACTATATGTTGAAGGCATGGAAGAACAGATGGCGGTGCTACCTGAGGTGACCCCCTGCCCCCCAGCAGTCACTATCGACGATCTACAAGTGGGAGACCCGGATGTGAACACCCCGGAGGAGATCAGCAGGTTGAAGGATATTATATGGAAAAGACGACATCTGTTGATCGGACCAGGGAACGCACTTCCTCCGGCCGCCCATGGGGCGGTTTGTGATATCGATGTGGGAGGTGCCAAGCCGGTAGCACAGAGATGCCGAAGAGTCGCTCCCCAATATCGGGAAAAGCTGTCAGAGCTTATCAAGGGTTTGCTGGCCACCAAGATAATTCAGCCGTCCACCTCGCCATGGGCTTCGCCCATTGTAATTATCATCAAGAAGAATGGGGTGGACATAAGGTTGTGCATCGATTACCGGCTGGTGAACCGGCTGACTAAGCTGATGATTTATCCGATGCCGCTGATAAACGACCTGCTGGAGGACCTGGATAAAGTTTTGTGGTATTGCTCACTGGACATGGCTAGTGGATTCTGGGTGGTCTCTATGACCGATCGTGCACGGGAGATCTCTGCATTCGTGACGCCTTTCGGGTTGTTCGAGTGGAACCGGATGCCGTTCGGTCTGAAGAATGCTCCGCAGATTTATCAACGGCTGATAGATAACGCGCTGTACGGACACTTCAAGATCAAGGCGGATCAAGATCCGGCTCTGGTCGGAGATGTGTTCGCCGAAGGTGACCCGGACCCCGACCCAAAACCTTCAGTTTTGGGGCGGCGGTCTTACATTGATGACATTCTCGTTACGGCAACCACCTGGGATTTATTGTGTGACAAAGTGGAGAAGCTGATGATTACGTGTGAAAAGTGGAATCTTTCGATTAGTGTGGTTAAGAGTTTCTGGGGAAAGACTAAGGTAACCTATCTGGGTCATCAAGTGTCGATTGCCGGATTGGAGGCTAACCCGAAGGATTTGGAGTCCTTGAGTAATCTGCCTTTCCCGCGATCCCTAAAGGCTATGCAATCCTTTTTGGGCAGCCTGAATTATTACAGTCGGTTCATCGAGGATTTTGCAGTCTATGCGGCGGTCTTGTATGAGTTGCGGGAGGTGGATTACCATAAGCTGAGAGAGCAGGATAGGCAAGCGGAGACGCAGGCCGGGCCGGCAATTTCAGCCAATGAGGAAGCGCCCTTTTCGGTTATTTCAGCCAATGAGGAAGCGCCCTTTTCGGATAGTTCAGCCAATGGGGAAGCGCCCTTTTCGGGTAGTTCAGCCAATGGGGAAGCGCCCTTGTCGAGTATTTCAGCCAATGAGGAAGCGCCCTTTTCGGATAGATCAGCCAATGGGGAAGCGCCCTTGTCTGCCCAGACAAGCGACCGGCCGCCGGACCCCGGCGCGGCCGGCCCGGAAAACCATATGACCCGAGCGATGGTGGCTTTTGGCATGCTAAAGGCGAAGATGGCGACCACACCGGTCCTGAAACATTTCGATGTTAATAAGACTCCGGTGGTCATCATCTACGCTAACAAGTGGGCCATCTCGGCCGCTCTCGTGCAAGATCATGATGGAGTGTACTGTCCCGTGACCTTCACCAGCCGGACCTTGAAAGTTAATGAAGTTAATTACGGATTGGTGGATAAAGAAGTTCTGGCTCTATTACGGATCTTAGATGTGTGTTATACGATGCTGGTGTCTCGGACTATCAAAGTACTATCCAGACGGTCGACCCTATCATGGCTCCTGACGGCGAATAGGATTGATGGCCGGCTGGGGAGATGGGCGGCTCTGCTGTCTCAGTGGTCCCTCGAAGTGATTAAGTGTACTAAAGGGGAAGAGGAAATACTGGGCACACTGGCTGCCAGCATTACCCCCAGAGCAGAAGTGGAAGAAGCACTGACAGCGATCGCACCTCGGAAGCAGCCTCGACAAACTATCGTATTGCCGCCGCCAACAGTGGGACCCACGGAGGACTAATGGTTTTGAGTTTCGATGGGTCGGCGAGTGTAAAGAAAGAGGTCGGAGCCTACAGTGCCATTTTGTGGAAGCTGCCCGAATGGAAGGCGATCGCGGCCGCCTCGGATTTCACGCCTGGCATCACGGTGAACGAAGCGGAGTATAGAGGACTGCTGCTTTCTCTAGATCTGTTGGCTGGCCGGACACAGGGGCGGATCATCATATGCGGTGATTCCAACCTAGTGATCCGGCAAATCACCGGAGAAATAGATTGCAAGGCGCCGCGGCTGAAACTGCTAAATGATCGGGTTATGTCCGCCTTGCGGAGGTGGCCGGAGCACGAATTGCTGCACGTCAAACGAGACTGGAATAACAGCGCAGACCATCTGGCCACCTTAGCCATGCGAGATCAGACCGGACTCACCGTCTCGGATCCAGGATTGTTAGATGAATTGGCGGAGATGAACAGACTGTCGGAGATAATCAAACCGGCCGCTAGCGACGAGGGTCCCTCGCCCGAATCCAGCCGTCCCGGGGAAAAGGAATATAACGACCGCGACTGGGAACAGGACGTCCACGCCCGATCGAACCAGGAAGTACCCTGCAGCAATAAAAGGCCCCTCTAGGCGGACCCCCGAGCAGGCCTGGCGAGGCTAACCACGGTTAGTAGTCAACAGTGAATGTTTGGAGTGGGAACGGATGGATATATTAAAAAAGGAAAACTGAGAGAAATAGAAGAATTAAAGCAAGCCCGACTACTCATCCCCGTCGACGATTATACTTGCCTCGGAGCCGAGTCACGCGAAACCCAGGGTGGTCGGAGGGCCGTGCGCGGTATTGATTGCGCCAAGGATCTTGCCGGTCGATGGCCGCCAAAGATTGAGAAAGAGAGGTGGTCTGATCCAACGCACCTAGGCCGGGATACCACGTCCCTCCTTCCGCTGCACATCCACTCCTGCGGTTTGGCAGATGGAGCATGAACGGGAAGAGAAACAGGTCCAAGTCACATTCACCATCCCGGATACCCGCCATGATGAACGCGCACAGACGGACCCACGCTTCGGAAGCTCGCCCCCGACGATTCTTGCGGGCAAGGGAGTACCTGCGGAGGGACTCGTCCGCTCGTTTGTTCTCGGCCGAGATGTACAGGAAGTGGGTAGACTCCCAGATGGCCCAAGCGTGAGTCACGGTGAAATCATGAAGTCTCGCTTTGAATTCCGTGAACCACGGATAGGATGGAAGCCCCATATCCGGCATCTTGGTGTGCAAGAATTTCCAGGGCTCGGCCTCCATGAGTGTGTCGATGGCGCCCGACTTCATCAGGTTAGGGTCCCAAGTCTTTGACGGTGCCTTGTAAAATCGTGGGAATAACCAGAGATGCGGACGGGACAGAGATTGAGCAAGTTGGGAACTGGAGATATCAGCCAGGCTGGTATTGCCCAGTTGCTCGACTGCCCAAGGCAGTATGGCAGACCGATCCGCCCCACAGGGGAAACGCCCTCCCGATAACCATAGAAGCGGAAGTTTGGGAAAAGAGGGCGCAAGAGTAAGAGTACTCCTCCGGACTCTAGACCTGGCGGCCGGTCGCTGAGGTCGGCGTGTAGTACGCGACCCGGCCGAGGTTGAGCGTCGTTGTCTGGCCGAAGACTGGGAAAGAGGTTCCTCTGAGTCACTCAGGTCGGGAGGGGTCAACCACTGATCCGGGATGTCATCGTCGTTGTCCTCCACTTTCTCCTCGGCCACTCTGTCGGAACTCGAGTTACGCGCGACCGGAGCGGCCGGGGCGTCGACAATGCTGGGAGGCAAGGATGGGTCAGACGGGCCATGCTCCCCGGAACCAAATCCTGCCGGCGGCGGAGCCTGCAGATCTATGATCTGATCGGACCCCACTGGACTCGTCGTCCGCCTACCGGAGCGGGAAGGGCGGCGACGGGTATCCGAGCGAGAACGGAGTAATGCAACGTTGACTTGCTGAATCTCGTAATCCTCGTCTTCTTCGTCATCGTCATAGATAACCGAAGGGGAGGATGGTCCCGAGTCCGAAGAAGAATTAGGGGACGTGGCCGCGGGTTCAGAAGAGGGCACGGCCGCTGACTCAGAAGAGGGCACGGCCGCTGACTCAGAAGAGGGCGCGACCGCCGACTCAGAAGAGGGCACGGCCGCTGACTCAGAAGGGGGCGCGACCGCCGACTCAGAAGAGGGCGCGGCCGCTGACTCAGAAGAGGGCGCGACCGCCGACTCAGAAGAGGGCGCGACCGCCGACTCAGAAGAGGGCGCGGCCGCTGACTCAGAAGAGGGCGCGGCCGCTTCTGACTCCGAGTCCTCTTCAGAGTTAGAACTAGGAGTGAGACCGGTTCTACCGGGAGTGTATTGAGGGGATGGAAGAGGGGACCGCTCCGCGAACAGGCTGTCCTCGCTCTCCGACCCGGGCTCTTCCCCGCCGTCCGACTTGTCTGGAGGACATTGGCGCGAGGGTGGGGATTCGCTCTGCTTCCTCTTCTTAGGCGGGCTGGCATCAGCCAAAAAGGGGCTGGAGCCGGCCGGACGTTTTTGCCCCTGCGATCCTGCCGGGGCGGACGAAGAGTTGGGACTGGCAAGGGGCGAGTCGGAGCCGGCGGGAGGTTCCTCAGGTTCCGACCCTGCTGCGGCAGGCAACGGGGTTGGGTTCGGCGGAGAGGTCTTCCACTGACCCACCATTCCCAAGACAGACAAGACGGCTTCCCGTACTTCGGGAGGAGCTCGAAAACGGGGAGCGGCTTGGCTTTGAGTTGCCTCGAGCTGGTTTTGAAGTCCACACAATAAGGACCTAAAACGATCCTCTTTATCCAGCATGGCATGACAAACACGGTCCGCCCGAGCCAGTATGGCATGGGCGTCGGAATTCTCCTGGCGGGCCCGGTACAGCTTAGACCGCAACTCCTGTTGCCGAGAAGTGGCTTCTTGCAACTGCCGCTCCAGATCCGTGATTTGGCGAAGGGCCTGGGCGTGGGAGTCGCGCAGGTGGTCGCGATTGTCCCGCGCCTTATCCAGGTCTTGGGACACCTGGCAGAGCCGGGTACGAAGATGCGTAAGCTCCCGAGACATGTCCGGAATTTTGGCAGATTGCTTTTTCAGCTCTTCTAACTGTTGAACTGCGGAATGACAAGAAAATAAAAACTGTAAGCAACTGGGCCATCGCGTAAGAAGAGACGAGGCACTCACGCTGAAGCTTGGATCGTTGGACCAGTTCCTGATTAGCAGACCGGAGAGGTTCAACGACGTCTTCCAACATGCGGAGGCGGTTACGCTCTACTGTCAGGATGGTGACTTGGCTCTCGAGATCGGCCACTTGTTTCCGGAGATCGATTACTTCCGGAGATGGACCCCGAGCGGCGGCTTCGTCAGCCCGGCGGTTGGCAGCGGCAAGTTGCCGAACCAAGTCGGCCTGGATCTGCTCCAAGTCATCCACCTGGGCGGTCAACATGTCCAGCCTCTTTTCCATCCCCGCTGTCTCGGAGATCGGGGTGGATGGCGCGGCCGCTCGTTGTAGAGCGTCCGTGAGTTGACCTACAATGGCCCTGAGGCGGGCCACCTCATCCTCCGCTGCTTTACGACCAAGTTTCAGTTCGGCGACCCGGGGGTTCAGGCGGTCCAACATCGCGCAAGAAGTTTTGAAGCTCCGAAACAGAGACTCATAGTCGTCCTGACAGGATCGAAGCCCCTCCCGAAGGGAAGAAACGACGACTTTCAGTCTGTCCCGTTCGCCGCAGGCTTGGCCGTGAACGCGGAGCGCGGCCTCGGCGTCAGCGGACGACAGCACCAGATCGGGAGTGCAAGACGATTTCGGCGGTTGTGCGACCTCCACTCCGCTGGCAGGCGAGTCGTCGTCCACGAGAACAAGACGGCAGACGTTGGCCTTGTCGATTTGCAAGACTGGAGATTAATCAAGACAATGTCAGTATTGGTGGACATGCAGGCTAGCCAGTGCGGAGACCGACTGAGTCCATGGAGATGTTATAAAGTGGTGGGATGACGTACCAAAGCGAGGCATGGATGAGCGGTATCGGGTCAAGGAAGTTCGAGTGAGATCGTGTCCCGACCGTTGTGCGGCCGTGTCGCGACTCAGGGGCGGCTGTGGTGAAGCGACTTATAAAATAATGTAAGGCACTTTCCAAAGGGCGCATCCTGATTGGTGGAAATGAGGGCCAAGGGTGTAGGCGCCGGATGGTCGCCGCCGATGAAGTCTACCAGCGGCCAGGTGGCGCCAGGCTAGAAACCACGTCGGCAGACCTGACAAGGGGCGAGGATAGTCGGATAAGCGAGCTGAGCAGACGGAAGGACTATGGAGGTTGGACGGCCGAGGCGCGGATGGCGGACGGCCAAGATGGCGGACTGTTCGTAAGGATGGAGTGGAAGGAGCCCGAAAGAAGAGGATTGTTCAAGTGGAAAGAGTATGCACCGAGATCGTAGGAAAGACTGCAAAGGAAATGCTAGCGTCAGCGGCCGAGGGGCGCGGATGGGTGGCTATCCGGCCGAGCCGGCCGGGTACAATGTACCATTCGGACTGGTACCATATGGGTTCAGTGTACCGGCCGGGTTGGTACCATTTGGGGTTGGTGTACCGGCCGTACCGGTACACAGAGTCGGAGTTAGACGGGTTGCGTGGGTAAGATACAGGACTGGTCAGGCGTGTTATTTGAGGTAGGTTACACAAAGGGAGTATTGGACATAGGATAAATCAGTATACGTTTCGCTTCCTAGACACAAGTCGCTTTTATTGGTTCACGGCAGAGGGCTAACAAGGTCCCCTCTTGCTGTTATTGGTTTTCCCGGGGAAGGTTAAGTTAACCCACCGGAAGTCCCCTGACCGGGAGTCGCGGCGACTTCGTATACTCACCTCAAGTCGCCCGTGTTTTGAACACGGTATCAAGTATTGGGAAGTGGTGACATTTTGGCCTTCTGTGGAAGAGTGTGGAGTTGTATCTGCCTCGTTTACACATTTGGATTCGCCCTTCATTGTTATTGGTTTAGCTGGCCGATCGATCATTCTCGGTCCAGCCGGTACTATACAAACTTCAAGTGTCCTATTGGTTTAGCTGGCCGATCGACTATTCTCGGCCCAGCCGGCACTATACAAAGTTCAAGTATATTACCCAACGAGCTCCCCGGTGACGATTTCCGCCCAGGAGCTACCCCTAGTCCTACACTTCATCTCCCTATTGGACGGATTTACACTTTTCGCCCTAGGGTCCATCAAGAGAGCTAACCACCCAGTACTGACGGGTACACAAGGTGAGCTTTTAACATGCAACATTCGAGCAGTCGCGATCAAGCGGATGGAAGCGACCGATCCAGCCGGCCTCAAGCCGGATCGGATCATGACTCGGATGGACGGAGTACCCCCTCCGGTAGTCAGTCGTCTGGGACCCCCGTGGGTGTTCGCGTCTCAGGAAGACTTTCTGAGAGCGACTACACCACACCACCATCGTAAACGGTTTATTCTCGCTTCACATTAAAGGTTAGCACTTTATCATCCTGAAAACTTTCTTGCTTCCCGTCTCTTTAGGAATGTACCGGTAGTAGTCACTGATATATGTAGAAACGGATAACATTATGCTTGCCGTCAAGGCAGAGAACATAAGACCGAAATTGAACGGGTCTGAATATCGGGCCGCGTCGCGTCCTCCCCTGCTGTCAAAAGTGGGCACTCGGTATACAGACATTGACTACAAACGGATCCTTGTGCGGTGACATCTGCAAGTACAGACGGATTATTGTGCAGCGACATCTGCCCACCTCGAATTGAAAGGCTGGCGAGTATCTGACTCGGTTTTGATCCATGTACTTTAACACTTTTGTCCGCAGCAGCCGCATCTATCTCGTGCTTCTTCTTGTAGGGCTTTTCCTCCTAATCGCTGTGGAAACAAGCACGAACTCCTTCCGCAACGATCACCACCATTTCTCCCACGTCTAGCACTTGCAAGCTTGGGGATTCTTCCATCACATAACACTTCGACTACTTACTGACTGGCACAGTGTATATTTGGGGTACAAACCGTGAGACGAGACAACATGTACTTTTCTGGCGCTGTCATTAGCCCCTTTTATCATGTTGAGCGATCTCGTTTATGTACACCTGCTACGGTTTGCCTGCTCTTTCGCAACTCCCCACTGGTCGCTCCCTTATGGTCGCTCCTTTGCAACTCCCCTAAGGAGCGAGAGGCTATGAAAAACACACAGAAATCTGTGAAAAACACACAAGCACACAAACACACAAGCACACAGACGAGGGTAAGGGTTCTGTTGTGCGACTTCAATATTAGTATACAGTATATTATACAGTATATTTAGCCATTGGCTATCAGCGTGCCCGGTCATTATAGGCGAGAACTCCAAGGGTCGCCCATTGCTTTTGTCCGTCGCTTCCAAGATGAAGCCGCGACACCAGGGACAAATCGCTGGTTCTTGCGCAATGGTAATGCGATCGGCTTCGTTACTGATCTGAAGAATGAACTCCAAGAGCATACACTGCCCACTGGTTTTGGGCATGGGTAACGGCAGTCATGAAGGCAACCATGGGAGGAATCGCGCTTTCCCGTGAAATGATTGCGCGAATGACATCTTATCAGGGGGGTAAATTACCCAGGGCGTAGACGGCTGTTTGTCGCTGCAAGTCGCCCGTTATATAAGAAAGGCGTTGAGAAGGAGCGGAATGAGAAGGCCATTCGTTTTCTTTGAAAGACGTGGAGCAGGTACAGCATCTTCAAAATTATGATGTACTGGTAATATATTTGTTAATGCTACTCTGTGCATGTTGCGAATCACAACTCTTATTTGCTCGAAGCTTAGATCCGACACAAGAGGCACCTATCTTAGCTCGATTGGAGGAACTTACAGACGCTTAGAATGCGTGGCTTGCGGTTGATCGAAACGTAAGCAGCAACGTCAGGAGTAATGATAGCACCGACACAGGTGCCATCGTACCCAGGTAGATACAAAGCATATACTGCGATGAAAATATGTGCACGGGCTGACAAGACCGGCAAATTGACCACTCATAGAATAGTGGGAAAAATACTACTATGACGAGTCAGAGTTGATATTGAGACCCACCTTGACGCTCAAGATACCAAAGGACATGCTAGCACGGCTCGTATTGTATTAAGTAAAATAGTACTACATTTTTATAACGCTTTATTTATGTTAACGTGTACTGTAGTATTAGTCATTTGTTATATGGGGGATCCACTAGTGGACCCATCGTCTAGCCCTAGACCTAGTGCGTCTATACTTTCGTGATAGCTCTGTATTTTTCGACAGATGCTCTAGATTTATCTCTACCGAAGCGTCTGACCATAGAGGTAGGTTAGATTGGTTTGTGTGATTTTCACGTCTCTTGTGTGCTAGTCACATCCGTCGTGTGTTTTTCACACGTTTGTGTGTTT
>MIQA02005856.1:0-14811 GCA_001887855.2 Sclerospora graminicola
CATAGGTCAACAAAAAGACGTTTCCCTTGAAAAGCCCGCTCCTCTTTAAATGGTTCTGAGGACATTGCAGACGAACATCGTCGAGCCAATCTCATATACACCCTTCTAGCTATTCGCTATATTGCCGAGCCGCGTACATTCCGTGAAGCTATGACATCTTTTCATGCTGAAGACTGGTTCAATGCTGCTCAATCTGAGATCAAGTCTCATGATGACAATAGCACATGGACACTTGTCCCTCGACCATCGGGAAGGAAAGTACTTCGAAACCGATGGGTCTGGGTTGTCAAATACAACGGCAACGGCGAAGTAGATCGATTTAAAGCTCGATTAGTAATAAAAGGTTTTCTCCAACAGTTTGGTATTGACTACACAGAAATTTTTGCCCCTGTGCTACGAATGGAAGTCCTTCGTCTTCTTTTTACTATCGCAGCAATCCTTAACTATGAAATTCACCAAATGGATGTGAAGACTGCTTTTCTCAATGGTTTTCTTGATGAAGAAATTTATATGGACAACCTGAAGGATTTACAAACCCAGGAAAAGAGCATTTGGTGTGCAAGCTCAAGAAGAGCTTGTATGGACTCAAACAGGCACCGCGTGTGTGGTATCAAACCCTTGCGAAATTCCTGGAGAGCATCAAATTCCGACGTCTCATCAAAGATCGATGTGTCTTTGTCGGATCGCTCCATAATCAGACATGCTATATTGCAGTCTATGTTGACGATCTTCTGATCATCGCTCCAACACCTGCCCTCGTCACTAAAATCAAATATGCCCTGAAGCAGAGATTCAATATGACAGATCTAGGGGAGGTGAAGTACTTGCTCGGGTGGTCCATAGAGTGGAACCGCAAAGACCGAACAATCTTCATTCACCAAGAGAAATATGCCACTAAGGTCCTGGATCGCTTTAAAAATATTGTGACGTATCCCGTCACTACACCAGTTGACCGCAACATAAAACTGTCCAGTGCCATGAGCCCTCAAACAGAAGCTGAAAGAAAAATGGTGAAAGACATTCCATATCGCGAGGCAGTCGGCAGCCTCATGTATCTTATGATAGGCACTCGCCCTGACCTTGGAGACTACATGAGAGAAGTAAGTCAATACCTCTCCAACCCTGGAGAAGAACACTGGAAAGCAGTAGGTTGAGGTTTCAGATACCTGCATGACACAACTAGCCACGGACTAACTCTAGGTGGAACAATCCAGCAGACTACCCACCAACTAACGGACATTCTTACTGCCTTTTCAGACTCTGACTATGCGAGCTGTTCAGATACTCGACGTTCTATAGGTGGTTTTGTGACAATGATCGGTAAAAGTCCGATATCGTGGCTTTCTCGAAAACATCATACTGTGGTTCTATCCACAACGGAAGGTGAGTATATTGCACGCTGTCATTGCATGCAGGAAGTAATATTTTTAAAGACCCTGCTAAGTGAACTTGGATTTCATCCCACAAAGCCAACAATAATTCACGAAGACAACCAAAGTTGCATTAAACTTGCAAAAAATCCTGAATTGCACGGTAGATCTAAGCATATCGATATACGCTATCACTTCGTTTAAGACAAAGTAGAACAACAACAGTTCATTATAACGTATTGCAATACACAGGACATGATAGCCGATATTTTTACCAAGGCTCTTCCAAAGCCTCAATTCCTTTATTTGAGAAATAAACTTGGCGTGACAGCTTGTGACAAAGTGTCGATCCACAAGCATACAAAACAATAGACAATTTCCCTAAGGTTTTGCTACGCAGACTCTGTGAGGTTTTTCCTGGTATACTAACCAAATTTGACATACTTAAACAAAACGAAAAGCATGAACAACCTAAGGTTTTCCTACGCAAACTATGTGAGGTTTTCCCTGGTTTACTAACCAAATTCGACATACTTCAACAAAATGAAAAGCTTGAACAGCCTAAGATTTGCAAGTTATGTGAAATTTTGTCTGGTTTGCAAACCAAATTGACATACTTAAGCAATTAAAATGAGTAAAAGGCAAACTTTTATTCATACTCAATAATGACTACTGCACGAAAGACTTCTTAAATGTCGCGAGCTTAACATTAAGCTCCTATTTACCTTTCCAACGTTGACTCCTCTGCCGTCTAATTCGTTCGAGCCATTTTTACGAAACTATCCGAGGAGTATTTCCGATCCGAGGTGCAAAGCTAGCTCAGTCGAGCAAGTCGAGTTGCCGATCAGGGTTATTCAAACTTAATTGGAGGTTTGACTTTATAGTAATATAAATATTGTTATATACAAAACATTCCCATACGGACAAATGTCAATTTTAAATTAAAAAATTACATAAATGTACTGATCCAATCCAGAGGGGCTGTTGGAGTAAACGGCTTGTCTTAGTACATTTACCCTTTATAAGACTCTCTTAACTAATAAAGAAGCATTACCCATCGTACTCTTTGAAGAATTAACACACAAGAGAATAAGTGGCATTGAATCCGCTACACTTGCACTTATATGTGCATATATATATATTAAGTGTTAATGTTTCATAGGAACTCTACCTACAGACATTATGGTTAATGTCCCTGATAAAAAGTAAAATATAATTCTTTTTGCCTTCTTACAAGCAAGTTCTTCCTCTACCTTCTCTACCTTTACGCGCAACGTGCTATCACTTCAACACTTCACAAGCACATTTAGTTGCCGGATTTTCGTTTCCGGAATTCCTGTGCACTTGTTTCGCTAAACACTACCCGATTTCTAAGTACGGCCATAACGTTATTAGACATATCGTAATCCTCCAGTGCCAGCACAGAAATCAACCAATTAACCCATGTGTGTAAGCGTGAATGAACTGGAAGAAAAGTCAGGGATGGAGCAGAGGAAAAATGGAAGTCATTCAAGAGTTAGCTTTGTTGAAGTGATAGCACGTTACGCGTAGAAGTAGTGAAGGTAGAGGAAGAACTTGCTTGTAAGGAGGCAAAAAGAATTATTATTTACTTTTATCAGAGACACTAAGCATTATGTCTGTAGCGACATTCATGTAGACAGTAGAAACATAAGCACTTAATGTATATATGCACATATCAGTGTAAAGGTAGATATCTTTTATGGCAAAACCTTGTAACTTTATGCTTAAATTTTCGACGTATAATGACAACATGTGCGTTTGAACGAAACGACGACGCAAGTCTATTTTTCATCCAAATCAATGTAAACTAAGTTAATAGTAATTCACCACTGTAATGGTATCATGGAAGAAGATTATTGCATATGACCAACCAACGCTGTCATATGCTTGGGTACTTGGTTCCCAGACCACATACCAGTTAACTTCGTTACAAGGAGTCTAGGAGTACTTTAGACACAGTTTTAGATCGTCGATGTAGCATAACCAAGTCCACTAGCGTGTTAAAAATACTTAAATTGTATGACGGGAAATAGTAAGTCGGCAATAAAGTCGCAGAAGGTTTTAACTTTAGCAGCAAATAATTTAACAATTTAGTCAACTATCTCTAGCAGCTGTGTAGTTTATCTTAGTTTATGAAAGGAATTAGATGTTTCATGCCGTCCCTCCCTTTTTTAAGTATAATTTGCTATAAATACTGCAATCGGCATCAGACGGGTTATGCACTTGAATATACCCATAGTTGGCAAAACTGCCAAGAATTTCTGCGCAAAACAGAGTGAAAAATAGATGCGAATTAACAGGGCGTCCTAGAGGTTGCATCCGAAAAATGGTTTTATTTCGTAATATACTCAGAAAGCTTGCTGCGCACCGAGTGCTATTAAAGCTAATTGGTAAGATAAAAGAATAGGTTAGGTAGATTATGTTAGATATTATAGCAGATATGCTAACAAGAATTAGAAACGGGCAAAAAAGTAGATTGCTTTTGGTGGTTATGCCTGCTTCAGCACATAGTATATCCTGGAATGAATCATGCTAAAGCGCAATTAGCAAGGATCATTGAAAGCTTATTAAAAAAAAGTTATAGTAACCGAAGAAAAAATATCTAGCCCTACTCTACGAATAAACTGCTTGCAAAGCATATCAATGAGCTGAATAAATTCTTGTACAATGAATGGTATCGAATGTCAATTTGAGAGTGAAAATGTCATTTATATTTTTACACTATATTTTTGCCGATTGGGTGCCCAAATCAATTTTAGACGGTGCCCTTAGTGTTTCCCGTAAGTGAAAACAAAAAGAAAAAGTTAAAACGACAAACATTTACATGTGCTTATGTGTCTGATGGTTATGTGGTTCTACGTAGCCCGCACCCCCGGAAAAATTACCCGCCCCACCCATCGCTACTTTGCAGTTCCTAGGAACTGCATCCACCGTTAAAACAAAGAAAAAATGCACTCAACCGTTTCTTCGCGACGAGATTATGCATCAGACTCTGCTGAGAGTGCTAGAATTCAGAAGTCGACGCTAAATTCGACAGGGACTGACAACAATGATTGAAAACACATAGCACCTCAGCGCTATTACTGGTAGAAGGCATCCTATCGTGGCTCAACATATACGCTGGAGCGAAGCCAAGCTCTTATTACAAGGGCAATACGCTGGGCTTTGACGACCACTAGCAGAAACATCGAGCCCTTTGGGAGCTCGCACAACGCAATTTATACATTACGATGTGACACAATCGCAAACGACTCCCGCATTCAAAAATACTAGTATAGAAATCTGTAAGTTAAAAAAAAGTTTAAACACTACATGTGTGTTGTGGTTTTATGTAGTAACGTTACATGCAATTCATTACGAGTAAATTGCAAAACCAGCACTAGTCAGAGTATCAGTTTTGAAAACCAGCACCTGTCGCTCAAAGAACTAAGACGTAATGCATCTGTATCATAACAAAGCTACAGCGTACCATAATGAATATGTTTAACCTGCCCTACTTTACTACTTTACTAAATAGCCGAGCCGCAGAAATTCAACCCTAAAAATAATATCCAAACTTCATACCAGTATGTTTGATCTTAATTATGGACCGGAGCTTTGGACAATTGGAAGGCTCTTGTGGAGTGCGAAGCTGTCTTTTGTGCGCACGTCACATACTGATAGAATCATTATGGTACGCTGTACCTTCGCTATGGTACAGGGGCATTAGGTCTTACAGTAGTGTGGGCTTTTCTTTCAAGACACGAGGTGATTGTTTGCGAAAGGTGCTGCTTGGTGCTGGTTTTGTGATTTACTCATTTATTTCGGAGGTAGTAAAAATATATTTCGCTTTAAGGAAACATTTGCCGATGGCCTGCGCTCACACTACAGTGACGATCTGTGAAGTCAATTCTTTCGTACCTTGATTGCAAATGACTGGGCTCCTGCCTCAAACCCTAAAGAAGTGGGCGTTGGTTCCCATCATCTGTGAGAATAAAAAACAATGGGCTTGCTTGTCTGCAAATGAAATCTGATTCTCGAAGCGCCCGCTCTGTCGTCAAAGGTACTTGAAGAGCTCCAGCAAATACTGACAAAATTGGAAAGTTATGTGATCAAAACGACAGATGGTAAAAAGAAGGCGCAGTGGCTGTTAGCAAATAAATACGCCCACAAACTGAGTTCTGTCAGCTCTAAGTCGCCATAACAGGTAAACTCTCGATGATATATTTGCTGCAGCGTCGTGTAAATATTCTTGCAACATATATTTGACGCGGAACCAAGCGACTGAGTCAAATTTCTTCCAGATTCCAATATTTTAAGTCTCTCATGCTGGTGGCTCTAACAATGTGCCATTCGTCACCTTAAGCCTTGGGAGGTTACTTACTTAACATGGAGGCTGATGCCCGAATTCGACATGATTCCTTTTTCCGTGCTGAAAAAGAAGAAACGAGAAGATATTTCGTGATTCTGGAGTCGAAGAATTTACCTATACTGCAATTTTACTCAACTATGTTTTCCCCACAAGCACCTGTGTTAGAGAAGTAGACTGATAAACTTAGTAGATTCTGTTATCAGCTGCACGCTGGAGTTGCTTCCGTTCCATCAGAGAAATGATACGCGCTTTCGCGACGTCATGTCAACTCTATGTCGTGTCATGCTGTTCTTGTAAGTGCGCGGTCAATTGAAGCGATGTATAATGAAAACAGCGAGGATTCTGCTGCTCAAGCGTGGCATCAAGCACGCAGTTTGCTCGATGGGTGAGGACACATGCAGCGAAAAGCAAACAGTACATGAAATTGCGGCGAGCTTAAAAGAAGTACAATCAATGGCTGCATGTTTTAGACGAGGCTCCGGACTGCCTGTTTTAGTTGAGGCTTCGGACCCTGTCATGCCGTGGAAAATTTTAAGTGGAAGTGGCTGTCAGCGCTCACTTCTTTCAAATGCGTTGAGCACACGACCACGGAAAGAGGTAGTGTTTTTTGGGAGGTCAGGCCATCAATATAGGTCCCATGATCTCACTGTGACCTACACTAAAATAAAACTATGACCCATACTAACATAGATACGGTCAGATCATGCCTGAGCATCATAAATTCACGCATTGGTCGACCTAATAAATTCAACACAAGCTGTCACGCGGAAGACCGCGCGATGGACAAAACCTAAACGGCGATACGAACGAACTATAAGAATTCGGCCAAAGAATTTAACCTCAGCAAGTACGGGAGTAGCTGAAGAGCGAAAACGCCCAAGAACTTTACTAGCATTTGGATGAGCTTGAGGTGGCACGAAAACAAGCCGAGGAAAGCAACAAGAAAGATCTCGGACGCGAAGAGCGTTTCGAAATGAAGCGGCGATCAAAGTGCAGGATCGCAGCTCAAGTGAGCGAGATACACGACGACATCAAATAAAAAATGCGTGCAGAATGAACGGTACCAGCTCTCTGAAGAGCAAGAAGAGATGCGTGCAGAATAAACGGTACCAGCTTGCTCAAGAGCGTGAAGCGACGTCAAAAATGAGGGAACTGCAAGAACGCGAGGGCCGATTGATGCAAGAGCGCGAGCATCAAAAGCACACAAAGCACTGGAATTGCATGCACGAAATACCGCCCTAGTGGCTCATGTGCTTCTTGTCAAGGATTGTCAACGCCAGTCCCAGCTCGAGGAAGCGACTCGCAAGCATCATTAAGTGAAGTGCGTCGTCGGGCGTTTGAAGAAGAGCGACGTCAAAAGCAAGACGCGTATTGCACGACCGTCTTGCTGTCTCGAATCGAGTCGGACAATGGACATACTCAGTTCCTCAAAGAACCGTGCGTATCTCCTTTCTCTCAGTCAACAGATTAAACAGAAATCCAGTCGACAGAAAACACGAGCTTCTCGAGCGTTTTTACATAATGAAAGTGACGAAAAGGTTAAAGCTCCCGAAACAGCTTTTTGGCGAAAATGGGCGAGCATTTAAAAGCAATCTCGACGTCAGCGTTACTCCTTGTCGATAAACGAGCGCCGTCCAAGGCTGGAGAAACGAGTAAGAACGACCAACGAGGACGACCATGCAGCGTTCGCGCAGTGCGCCAGGCATAGCAAGACGTCGACGTGTCTCCTCGAGTCGAAGCACTTGGAATCTTGATGGCCCTTTCAGCGATGACGAAGTGATGCGAGTCGCAGACTTTAAGGATGATGAGAGTCAATTTGCCGCGGTGATTAATCACCTACGGAAGCTGCAGAATGAACAACTTCTTAGGTCTTGGAGGAAGAACAGCACGCGGAAGATCAACGGGAACATCTCTTGCGGTAGGTTCGTGGCAATCGTAGCGAGTACGAATGACTGGAGGAACTATTTGATCATGATAGAGCTCTCGCCTGCGAAAGGATTAGCGAGCTTACGGATCGCTTGGATCGCGAGCTAACAACCAAGATGGAAGAGCTCTATGGACGATAAAAGCTAAGCTGTAATCATTGTGTCCACATCGAGTCTGGGTATCATATTGCCTAGATATAAACGATGTGGTGCCCTTTAAGTAGCAAGGTGTTTACCCTCCCTTTGGATTATTGTTAGTTTAGGAATGGAATATCCTTGTGATATTTTTCAAGAGTTACTCACGTCTGGTGACTCATGAAAGGTAATGGCGGGACTCGAAGCCCCTAACGTGTATTGTCCACAACTGGTTGTCCGCATCGTCGCATGTATGTGCCTTGATAAATTGTACATAGTTATAAAAAAACTCCATTGTCGACTTTTGTATGAGGGTAGTACGTTGTCCTCACTGCTATATGTAAAACCGTTATTGTTTTTATCACAGCTTCGATCACTCAACTTGCTAAAACCTCGCTCTCCAATAGTGTTCTTGTGTTCATCATCACTCGTTGCGACGTCCGGCAGCAGCACCGGCTGCAAAAGGCTATACTGTGTGTCACGACGTGGGGCTTCGACAACACCACGGGCAATGTCGTTACGCAAACGGACGAAGCGCCGAAAATCTCGTCAATCGTGTGGATAATTCTGTGAAGCGAGGGATGTGGCGTCCCCAACGCTGAGTTTAGCTCTCGATTAAAACGCTCGAGAGGGTTGTTGACTCGTGCAATAGCGTCATGACGAATTCCATGGACGTTCAAAATTTTGGCGGTAGTATGGCCAACCATGTCTTGCGAAAGTATCGCCAGAAAGGGCACCACTTGGAAGAAAAGTACGTAATTCCCATTTCACCGCACCTCTCACGAATCTTTGCGCGTACCCACGCGATTCCCTGCTTTTCAATCTTGGATGGGTCAACGACAGTGAGCATGTCGAGGACACCTCTTTCCATAGCAATTTTTGCCTCAGCAGCAGGAACGTAGATCTTTGTCATCTTGCGATAGACAGCTTGCTTGAGATGAAAAAACGACTATGTGCGTGTCCGGAAACTAATCAGGCACAGCATGTATGAGAGCGACTTCAAAGTCACATATCACTCGCCCAGGCGTACGCATCCCGGATATAATGCAGTATATTCCAGTATGCGTCGTACGTCTTGGAGGATGCTAAGATTTGAAACACTGGGACGTACAACTTGGTTCCTTAGTCGTATTCCATGAGGACCACACACTGTTATAAATGCTTGGGGACACACCTAAATGTCCCATCCATGAACAACTTGATATTGCGATATCTTACTGTTTAAAATGCTTGGGGACACACCTTAATGTCCCATCCATGAACAACTTGATATTGCTATATCTTAGGAGCGCCAAGAGGACTACCCAACAACACGGTCGATCTGCAAATCGGATTTGAGCTTTGAGGGTTTCTAGACATGGTGTAGCTGGAAAACATTCTGCGTTGTGTGTTTCACACGAGAAAGAGGTGGAACCTCCACACGACCGTGTATATCGGACCCAAACGGCTTGGCACGGACACGATAGACTTGCCCAATAACCTGTGTCTTGGATATGCCACGCACGACAACACGGTCGTGGCTACCGTAGAATCGAGCGCTGACCACGTCCCATATCTCCTGCGGTGGCTGAATCACCGAGCGCAAGAGCATCTACCTCCCGCTGCATCCTAGAGCGAACGATTATCGTGTCGTACTGCCATCACTGTCGATAGTCATCTTTGAAGGCGGAGAGCAAGTGTGAGGCATAATATTGTCGAAATCATAGTCCTATAAGCAGCGTAGAATACCAACTTGGCTACATAGTCTTGGCTTCGGTAGATGCTGCACCGGTAGGTGATCTTCACGCACGTGATCAAAGCTCTAGTAAACTCAAAGTCTCCTACATAGATCTTGGTCCTGCCGTCTTGTTTAGCGCTTTTAACTTGTGGTGGAATCGCTCCACTAGCGCAATTGGCGTCCGCGCGCAGACGCTTATGTGGACGAATGAGGGGTCCTGAGGCGCATTCATCTTCTTCGTTGGCATCGGCCTCTGCCACGCCCTCACAGTTACGAATAGCATCGATGCGCGTTTGAATATTGTGCAATCCAGAACGCACTAATGTTTGGCCTCGTGACGGGGATCTATCGATCAAACCGACTCTGAGGCCGGACCGAAACACGTAATGCGGGCGTGGCATCGTGCTGTCAACAACAGGAGTTTGTTTTGGCGTCGCTTCTTCCGGCGGTGTTGTTGCGCCCGCTCTGCAAGCAGTGATTGCGCGTTGTCGTATCTGAGATACCATAAAGAATACCCGGTAGGTTCGTAGTAGCTTGGGACTCGAGTGGTTGGGCGGCAAATTAATTGTGACTCGACTACTACTTCAGAATTAAGTATGTGAAGACTACCTATGCAATAGGGGATATGTCTCCAGGAATACGAATCTACCACGTCCATACAATTGAGACCTGTTTAATACCTATAATAAAACCTCGTGACCAAATTAATGATCTTGGAATAAACCTCCGCCGATCTGCTACGAGATCTGACCCCCTTTTGACCCCCCAAAAATTCTTCCTGGAAGGATTCGGTTCGTTCGTGTTCGGTATTTTCATTACATTTAAATGACATTGTGCATAATCTGCTTTTGGTTTTGCAACGTGCTCTGCTAAAGAGTGGGTTTTCTTATAATCGTGGGATATACTGGATAGAGAATTAACTTCGGAGAGCTTATTGCCGCACCTGAATGGAAAGAAAAAGTTTCCTCAATTGTGATTGCAAAGCATCTCAGGCATTCGACTCGTTATGGGAAGAAACCAGTCGCAAAGAAGGCACCGGAGTGCTGGTGTCGAAGAAGAAGAGTATGGCGACCAGGACTGGGAACAAGGCATTCAGACCCGACCGGACCAAGAGATGCCCTGCGGCAACAAGGGATCCCTCTAGGCAGACCCACAAGCCGATTGGGCGTGACATATCAGGGGTTAAAGTAGAACTAAAAGATTGAAGTGGAGATGAAAGAAGCACGGATGGATATATTGAAAAGGAAACGAAGGAAAAGAAAGAATCAAAAAAGTCCAGATGCCCATCCCTATGGACGATTATACTTGCTGCGGAGCCGGAACACTTAAAGTCCAGGATGGTCGAATGGGCGTTTGCGGTTTTGATTGCGCCAAGGATCTTGCCGGTCGATGGCCGCCAGAGATTCGGAAAGAGAGGCAGTCTGATCCCGCGCACCTAGGCCTGGGGGTACCACGTTCCACCCTCCGCTGCACCTCCGCACCTTCGGTTTGGCAAACGGAGTATAAACGGGGATTCCAGGTCACAAACCCCATCCCGGGTGCCTTCCATATACAAACCCGCATAAACGGACCCATGCTTCGGAAGCTCGTCCTGGTCGATTCTTCCGGGCGGCGGAATATGCTCGGAGAGATACGTCCTCTCGTTTATCTTCTGCAGAGATGTACAGAAAAGGGGTGGATTCCGAGATGGACCAGGCATGAGTCACACCAAGTCCTGGAACCTCGTTTTGAATTCCGTAAACCATGGGCCGGACGGAAGTCCCATATCTAGTATCGCAGTGGCCAAGATCCTCCAAGGCTCGGTCTTCATGAGCGCGTCAATGACACCCGACCTCATCAGGTCGGGGCGCCAAGTCCCTGATGAAGGCGACTTGCGTGACCGAGGGAATATCCAGAGAGGTGGACGGGACAGAGAGTGAGCGAGCTGAGAACTGGAAATATCGGCAAGTCGTAAATATCTCAGCTGCTCGACTGGCCAAGGCTGGATGGCGGACTGATCCGCCTCACTGGGGAAGCGTCCGTCCGGCAGCCACAAAAGCGGAAGTTTGGGAAAAAGGGGCGCAGGAGTTAGAGAGCTCCGCCGGATCTTGGGTTTGTTCGACGGTCGGCTGGATCGACGTTTGGGACGAGGTCCGGCCGGAGCTGGCCGCCGGGTTTTGGCCGGAGTTTTGGAGAGAAGTTCTCCTGGATCGCTCAGGTCGAGAGTCAACCACTGATCAGGGATGTCATCTTCATTCTCCTCCACCTTCTCCTCTGCTACTCCGTTGGAATTTAGGGGACGGGCGACCTGAGAGGCCGGGGTGACGACAGTGTCGGGAGGCAAAGAGGAATCAGTCGGCTCATACCCTTCGGATCCAAAACCCGCCGGCGGCGGAGTCTGCTAATCGATAACGTGATCAGGACCCGAGTGATCCATCGTTCGGCTACCAGAATTTCAGAGGCAACGACGGGTGTCCGCGCGAGAGCGAGACAACGCAGCGAACATCTGCTGTTCGTCGTAGTTCTCGTCTTCTTCGTCATCATCGTATATATACCTAGGGGAGGGCGGATCTGAGCCCGAGCATGAAACAGACGGAGAGCCAATCTGGGTACCGGATGGCGATGCGGCGGCCGAGCCGGATGCCAACTCATCTTCGGAGCTAGACGACGAGCCAGGCGTAAGACCAGTTCTCCCCGGTGAAACGGGTGGAGATACGGCAGCGGGCCCCATTGCGAACAAGCTATCGTCGCTGTCCGACTCAAGCACTTGTTCGCTGGCCAAATTGCCCGGATTACATCGGCGCGAGGGGGAGGATTCGCTCCTTTTTCTACGTTTGGGAGAGGCGGAAGGAAGATCGGAACCGGCCAGGGAAGGGTTAGAACTGGCCGGACGTTTTCCGTCCCCCGATCCCGCCGAGGCGAACGAGAGGTCCGAACCGGCCAGGGGCGGATTAGGGCCGGCGGGAAACTCCCCAGGTCCCGATTCCGCTGAGGCAGATGACCGGGATGATTTCGGTGGGAAGATTTTCCACTGATCCACCATCCCCAAGATGGCCAAGATGGCCTCTCGTGCACTCAAAGGAGCTTGTAGGAGAGGAGCGATATGGGTTTGAGTCGTTTCAAGCTGGTCTTGTAGTTCGCACAACAGGGACCGAAAACGATCCTCTTTATCCAGCAGGGCGGCGCAAAAACGGTCGGCCCGAGTCAGCTTATCTTGGGCGTCACGATGACCTCGCTGGACCTGGTAAAGCTCAGATCGCAGCTCTCGTTGCCGGGAGGAAGCTTCTTGCAATTGCTGCTCCAGAGAAGAAATGTGGCGGAGAGCTTGAGCGGTAGGACTCGCGCAGGAGGTCGATCGTCCCGCATGGCATCTAATTCGTGGGACACCTGGCAGTGTCGAGCACGAAGATGCGATAACTCTTGGGATACGTCGGAAATCTCGGCAGACTGTTGTTTCAGCTATTCCAACTGCTTGGCTGTGAAGTGATAAGGACATGGAAACTGTAAGCGACCGGGTCACAACACAAGAAGAAGAAAAAACACTTACGTTGAAGTTTTGAGCGGTGAACCAACTCCTGGTTGGCAGTCCTGAGGGGTTCGACGACGTCCGCCAGCATGCGGAGACGATTTCTCTCTTCCGTCAGGCTGGCGACCTGGCTCTCGAGATCGGCCACCTGCTGTTGGAGGTTACTCGGTCCCGAGGAAGATCTCCGAACGGCAGCTTCATCGGCCCGGCGGTTTGCGAAAGCGAGTTGCTGGAGCAGATCCGTTTGGATGTGTTCCAAGCTATCCACTTGGGCGGTTAACATCTCCAGCCTGTTCTCTACCTCGGAGGTGGGGGCGGACGGTGCAGCGGCCCGTTGCAGGGCATCCGTAAGCTGGCGTACAAGGGCCTTAAGGCGGGTTATTTCGTCCACTGCTTCTTGACGGCTGCGCTTCAGCTCGGAGTTTCGGAGCCCCGCGCGGTCCAGCATTGCGCAAAGTGTCATGCATCTCCGCGACAGAACTTCGGAGTCGCCCTGACAGGATCGGAACGTCGCCTGAAGGGAAGAGACGGCGGTCTTCAATCTGTCCCGGTAACCGCAAGCCTGACCATGAATGTGGAGCGCCGTTTCGACGTCCGCGGTCGACAGCACCAGATCGGGAGTACGGGACGAATCCGGCGGTTGTGCGATTTCCACCCCGCTGGCGGGCGAGTCGTCATCCACTATGATGAGACGGCATATGTCATCCTCGTCGATTTGCAGGACTCAAAACATATCAAGATAAGGTCAGCCTCTGTGGATGAGATTGCAAGCCGGCCGGGAGACCGACCGGGTTCACGAAAATTGTTATAAATCAGTCGGATGACGTACCAAAGCGGGGCATGGGTAAACAGGATCAGATCGACTTGGTTCAGGTGAGGTCGTGCCTCAGCCGTTGTGCGGCTGTGACTCGACTCAGGGGCTATTGTGGTAAAGTAGCTGGTGAATTAATTGATGGGAAGGTGTGAAGTACTTTCCAGAGGGCGCCTTCGGATTGGCGGAAAATGTGGACCAAGGACATTGATGCCGGATGGCCCTCGCCGAGCGTATCTACCAGCGGCAGGACGGCGCCAGGCCTGGAATCGGGACAAATGGGTGTGGCCGAAGACGTGGATAGTTGGGCTAGCGAACTAGGCGAACGGGATGACCTCGGATGGTGGACAGCCGAAGGGCGGATTGGTCGGAAAGTATGGGCGAAGGGTCCTGAAGGAGGTCGAGTTTCTTAGCGGTCGAAGGAGGCATCAGGGTCGGACTCGTAGCTGACAAGGAAGTGCTTACGCCAGCGGTCAAGTGAGCTCAGATGGATGGCCATCCGGCTGATCCGGCTGGATTCGATGTACCGGCCGGGCTGGTACCAGCTAGGTTCGGTGTACCGGCCAGGTTGGTACCAGCTAAGGCTCGGTGTACCGGCCGGGCCGGTACACAGAGGAGCAGCCGATCGGAGTTAACCGGGCTACTTCGTAAGACACATTACTGTCCAGCCGGGCTATTTGGGGTAGGTTACACAAAAGGGAGTTTTGGATATAGAGATAAAAATCAGTATACGTTCGCTATCTTAGACACAAGTCACTTTTATTGGTTCACAGCGGAGGGCTAACAAGGTCCCTTCTTGCTGATATTGGTTTGCCCGGGGAAGGTTAAAGTAACCCACCGGAAGTCCCCTGACCGGAAGTCGCGGCGTCGCGTATACTCACCTCAAGTCGCCCATGTTTTGAGCACGGTAATTAAGTATTGGGAAGTGTGGTAACATTTTGGCCTACTGTAGAAGATTGTAGAGTTATATTTGGAT
>MIQA02005857.1:0-15889 GCA_001887855.2 Sclerospora graminicola
CAGGAGCTACCCCTAGTCCTACACCTCATCTCCCTATTAGACGGATTTACACTTTTCGCCCTAGGGTCCATCAAGAGAGCTAACCACCCAGTACCTACGGTTACACAAGGTGAGCTTTTAACATGCAACATTCGAGCAGTCGCGATCAAGCGGATGGAAGCGACCGATCCAGCCGGCCTCAAGCCGGATCGGATCATGACTCGGATGGACGGAGTACCCCTCCGGTAGTCAGTCGTCTGGGACCCCCGTGGGTGTTCGCGTCTCAGGAAGATTTTCTGAGAGCGACTACACCACACTGGCAATTACTCAGGACAAGGAAATGGAAGGTATCACGCTCAGAAGCGAAACAATACAATGGGAACATAGATTTTCCGCCTTTGTCGATGATTCTACCATTTTCTTTCGAGAAGGCCGGCAAATGGCAAGAGCTTTGCAAATTGTGGAGAGGTTTGGACACCTATCCGGCTTACGTATGCAACCAGCGAAGAGTCAAGTTATTTTGATGGAAACAGATGCTCAACCTCTGTACTGGTACAATGTCGACCAGGTGAAACGGTACGATACCTTGGATATCAGATTGGGCATTCTTCACTCAAGGCCAAAAACTGGGCGGGCAGAATAAGAGCTATGCAACGGCGGCTCCTCACAGCCACCAAATGCGGTACATCAGTAGACGAAAGGGTGACACTTTTCAACGCGATTGCAGTACCAGCTATCCTGTTTACGGCGAAAGCATTGTTACCACCAGAGGAAACGATACGTGAGCTAGTAGCGCTACAAAAGTGGTTCATATGGAGCAAAGCGACGGATACAGAAGGGGGACGACACAAAATATCTCCATTGTTGCTCTTTACCCCGAAGAAGGCCGGGGGGCTAGGGCTCATTTCTATTCCGGCAGCATTACACACATTGATGGTTAAGGAGGCAACGATGTGGCTGCTGGAGCCGCTAGACTGCTATAATGTTGCTTGGAGAAACTGGACACAGCTCAACAAATGTACTACTTCTAACATGTGGTTCTCTTCTTATGATACAGGTGAGAAGGAGCGAAGACTTACAAGAGGAAGCGCAGTGGCAATGATTCGGGGTTCAATCGTAGACACGTTAGGACCTAAGGCAGAAGAGAGACAACGCCTGCACGAGTACATCACAGAACACATATCTAAACTGCGGGAAGGCTGCGAAACACAAACAGTGGAGCCTGCGATTGGAGTGCGTACGGACGAAGTGGTGACAGTTAAGGCAGAACTACAAATGATCCCATGGCATGGATTGGGGAATGGACACTTAGTGCACTTCTGGGGAGAGTACACATGGAGTTTGAACCCATGGATACTCGAGTCATCGGCTTGCTCTCTATCTCCGAGGAAGTTTGAGCGATGCGTGAAGGGCAAGATCAGAGACTTACGTATACAGAGAGTGTCAGAAAATACCTTTTCGTGGAAGGCGCAGTTCGAGGCGGAGAAGGGACATACCAGGGCGAAAGTTGGAAGATGGCTACTAACGATCATCCTCTGCTCACCGCGGGTAGCGATAGGCCAATTTTTGGGGGATCCAGGTCCATTACGATTATTATGGACACCTAAACAATGGCTAAACATGAACTGGACAGTACAAGGAATGAGGAAGGTAACAGGAGTGGATGTAAGGACCGGAAATCAGTGCAATTACAGCAACGGCAGGATGGATTGTATTGGGACTGTATCGAGATGATCACACAGGAGCAGCAGACTGGTAATGCTAACGAGGCCGAGAGGCCGCATGGGTTAGTTTTCAACGCGCATCCTGCCATCCACGGTATCGCTTGGGAAACGAACGCAGATGTGCGTCCCTCTTCCATCAAACAATGGCTAAGGAGGACTTTTCGAGAACTTTACTACCGGATAGTAGCGAAGTCATTACACAAAATGGAAACACGATGGCAGTGTAAAGGAGAGAGTGATACGTGGAATGGATTTGCTCAGGAACAGACGACGAAGGATGTTTGGAAATATGATCATGTGTTGACTGATTACCAGCGTTGGTGCTTGTATCGAATGGGTACGTTCCAGCTCAATTGCTTTTACGATGGATATTCATCACAAGGTGGGTGCGCAATGGACGATCATTGTATAGCACCTGGGAAAGGGGTCACACATATAGTGTGGGGGTGTACGCGTGCGCAGAAATTATGGACACGCATTTTAAGCTTGTGGAACGGTTGGTGGGCGAATCCGGTGGATTTAGACCCATTTAAATAGCATTTTGTCACACGGCAGGCGCCGCCAACTTCGCCGGTAAATATGCAGAGGTTATTTATACGATGTGGCCACCAAGCCAAAGCGTGCAGTAAAGAGATGTCACGATTATGGTGGGCGTTTTGTTCGATTGGGTCGACATGGTTATGGCAGCTTCGCAACGACCATGTTTTCAAAGGAATAAGAAGGAATGCACATGAGCACTTGGGTTTCCTATGGAAAAAGACTTTGGAGCAACTTCAAGCGGTGATAGAGTATGAAAAGCTACGTCCGGGGTCGAGGTTAAGAGGAATTCGGCTACAGATTTGTCTCGAGAGCATCCAGGGTGAGATGCAAGACCGCCCAATTGATCGTCAAAAAATTTTGCTTCCGCTACGACGGGACGAGTATCGATCAGAGGAAGGTTTACATCGAGCATTACGGAATTTTATTGTAAGGTAAACTGCCAATTTGGGGCCCTCTTTAATTTCTGTACACTGTTGTAGTCATAACTTTTCTCCTATTTATATTCTGTCGCAAAAAAAAGTATTGGGTAAAAGACCAACTAATCAGAATTTTTTATAGCCATTTATCTATCGCTAATGGGCTAATGCATCAAAAATATTAACTATTTGTGTTCGCGTCTCCCAAAAGTACGAAATGCCAATTTGGGGCCTCTTTTTTATATGAGTTTTTGTATCACCTTTACCACACCTATCCCTTTTAATATTTGCAAAAACAAATCTACAATCGTACGCTGTCATTTTGTTTATTTCTACCAATTGGTACGCTGAAATATTTTTTGTTAACGCTTATTGGGCAAAACCAGGAGCGGCCTCAAATTGGCAGGAGGCCCCAAATTGGCAGTTTACCTTAGCTAATTAAAAAAAATTACTAAATAGACTACGTTTTACAACAACAACGTTTTTTATTATATACATACCGGTATAGAGACTCTGAACTGAACTTTTGTAACCTAAATGTTATGTGTAGTGTTCTATTGTAATTTTCGTCAAAACAATAATTTTCATGTTATCACATTTTGGATGGCTTCAAATTCAAACAGGGGTAGTATCAGAATACCTAACCCACTGGCTTCGAGTATGCAATACCCCACAATGCCAGTGCTCTTCGTGATTCCGCAATCATTTCCATTGGGACGTAACTTCATCTGCACTCACATTTCCAAGTAATTTCTAGCTGTCCTTTCTTTACACCATTTTGATTGATTTGATTGATCAATTAAAGCGTATTAATCATTAACCCAACTTTGTGATTGGTCGATTAAAGCGTAAAAAATACTCAAGTATTTCCAAAACAAGATACAAACTTTTCTCATAATTTAAAAATAATTGCTTTTATCTTGTTTATTGTATTGCATGTTCATTTTTACGATGCCAGAATAAGGTGTCTTGAGTGACAGATTACGCTGCCTTACACGGTGCCAACGATGCGCCGAGTAGCTTAAGAGCCTGAAGGGCGCGAGAAGAAGCGTCAAGGTTCACGCTCGCAGAGGCGTCGAGAAACGATCTTCGCCAACAAGACTATAGAACTGCGTCTATAGCTCATAGTTACAACTATGAGCGATGCAGTTGACCAGCGCAGCCTTCGGTCACGTCTCAATCAGCTCCGTATACCAGAACTGCGTAACATTCTGATGGACCTTAATCTTCCCCGATCTGGACGTAAATTGGAGCTTGTTGACCGCATTGCCAATGAGTTGGATGTGTGTTCTATTATTTAATATTATTCTGACTTTAGGGGCTCATTTTTGCATGTCAATTTTCATGCTTTTAGCTCTTTGCTGATAAAGCTCGAGGGACAACTTCAGCAGCCTTTTACGCTGAGAAACTATCGGCTGGTATGCGAAGTATTGAGCAACAATTGAAAGAACGATCAAACTATGCGTCTTCGTCTCAAGTGGTACAGAGCAACTATCAGTCACCGCATATATCGGCTCGATATGCGCCAATGGTACCTACAGTTCCACCAAATCGATCTATCCCCGTCGCTTTATATGGACGTAATGCATCAGTACGTGCTACGTTACCTTATGGATCAGTGAATGGCGGCGTACCGACTGTTGCGGGAGTGATACCGCTCACTAGTGGCGTGGATGTGTACCACCCGACGAAGGCCACAGCGTTAGATAATGCGAGATGTTTCTGCACGATGCCAAATGTTTCGGGAAAGGTGACCAATTGTGTTGATTGTGGCTTGGCTGTACATGCCAAATGCCACCAATTGATAACGGTGAGTAGAGTTAATCGGAAAAAGAGTGGTATGAGGACTGACGACGGTAAATATCGTGCTGTATGTGTTTGATACAGTCGAGTGGTGAATGGTTTTGCGAAGTATGTCGAGCAAACTTATACGATCCGTTCTATCGTGTTCAAAAAACTGTGCTTGACCCTAGCTTTGTGCGCTTTGCCAAGCCAGCCAGCTCCTTTCGACTGGAGTACTACATCACGGACACTGATCTAAACAACATGTATGCTCACAGGGACCCAAAACCTGGATCTATGACTCCAGGTTCCTTAGAGCTTCAACTGCGGTGCTTTGCAGTGAAAGAAGATCTCGCAGCAGGACATTGCTGGCCTACATCTACACAACTGAGCGTGAATGGCTTCGGCGTGCCGATTACGCAGCGTGCTCCCCCAGGACATGCAAACCCCTCGAAAGTGTTGCGAGAACTGCCAGGAAATATCTTTCAGTATTCGCGGGTTGGACGAAACGTGTTGGAGATCCGAACTATTGAGAATCCATCTGTGTTCGGATTTATGGTTCAGATCGTGGAAGTGCGCAACATTAATGATCTCGTGAATGAAGTGAAGGAGGCATCGAAGCATTTAACGTACGATTCCGCCAAGCAAGACGTTATCAAGTCATTTGGCAGCGAAGATGAAGATGATGTCATTGCTACCGTTACGATGCTGTCCGTGCGCTGTCCATTGGGACTATGTGTGATCAATTTGCCCGCTCGAGGTTTGCACTGCAAACATCTGCAGTGCTTTGATTTGAAAACCTTCTTGCTTTTCAGTAAGAAAGCACGATCGAAGGCCTGGCGGTGTACAATATGTCATCAAGTAAGCAAGCAGCATCTATGTTGTTTCACTTTTAAATAACTGACTTATTCTTTGTGTACCCTATTCAGTTTATTAAGGCTGCTGACTTGCGCATTGATCCGTACTTAAAAAAGCTTCTTGCTGACGTTGAAGGTGAAGATGAATTGGAGGAAGTCGAGATTTTTCCTGACGGATCATGGAAACGAAGGCTAGAAGAAGATGCGGTGGCTGAACCTGCTGTAAAGAAAGTAAAAGCGGAGCAAGCGGAAGCTACAGCACTGTCAACCAATATCACCTCGACTTCTGCAGTTCCAGCTACGTCTACTAGTGGCTCACAGGGTCCATTAGGGTCGTGTGTAGCAGCACCAGTGGAGATCGATTTATTGTCAAGCGATGAAGAAGATGAAGAAGAAAACGCAAAAGCGAACGCGTCAACCAGCGCCTCGGTACCGGCAGTTACACCGATATTATTGGACGAAGACATTGATCTATTAACTGTCAGTAGCGATGTCTGGGATACTCCGTCAGCACGAGCATCAAACAACACAACAAGCGAAGTGGGCGATGGGAATTGTGGTGAATACTTTTCTTTTCCATTGGATGAGAACCTGTTTCCGTCGAACGGCGCGTCCACAAATACAGGATATGGAAATACGACGTCCTCATGGATCTGTTCGGTGCCTGCGGGTTCTATTGTGAGTATACCGCCTCCGCCGACCACAGTCGTATCATCACCGCATGCTTCTAGACAAGATCTACTAAACCAAGCGGAATCCAACCTTGCGAGCTCCATGGCTTTATTGTCTCGAAATCACAATGTTAATAACCCATTCGATCAGCGACGACGCCGTCAAGCACAAGCTCCGCAAAAAGCCAGAGCGATACCAAACGATATGGACATTATCTGCCTATTAGACAGTGACAGCGATTGATTGGATTGCAAGAAATAGGTACTAACGGACGTTTATATTATCCAAGCAATAGCACCGTATTATATTGTTTAATTCCGAACCCTGCATT
Source organism: Sclerospora graminicola (assembly GCA_001887855.2). Taxonomy (NCBI): domain Eukaryota; phylum Oomycota; class Peronosporomycetes; order Peronosporales; family Peronosporaceae; genus Sclerospora; species Sclerospora graminicola. The sequence continues at coordinate 6,302 of MIQA02005857.1, forward strand.
ATTCCCCCGAACATGTCGTCTACAGTGCTGGAGCAGTTACGCGCTGAGCAAGAAATGATTGAGACGTTAGAGCGCGCCATTGTGGCTACACTTGGTGAAAAAACGCGTAATGTACGTCCATCTGGCTGCTATACTCAGCGAAATGCTCAGGTCATTATGTTGTATCTTAAACTGGATTTTTGACAGCATCGTAATCGGGTACTGCATGGACACAAAATAAGCGAGTTACTGGATCAAGTTACAGAGCACAGCAAACACGTAAAGGAACTTTACGATGACGAAGATAGGTGCGTATCTAACTGTTGCTGCTTTGTATACTGAAACATCATTGCGGCACTTTTTGTAGAATTTATGCGGAAGAAACCGAAAATATGCGTGGACGAGCATTATTCACGTCATTTTATGAGCAACTAAAGTCTATTCGTGCGTTTCATCGTAAATATCCCAACTCAGTAGTCTCTCACGAGCCAAACTTGGAGGAAGTGCTGCATCCAAACGTTCAATTTTCAGGTGAAGAGCGTTTTGGAAAATATGTCGATTTAAATGAGTTTTATACGCGATCTCTGAACATTTTAGAGCTGAAATTGTGAGTAAAAAGCTCTGAGTGTCAAAGTTTTGTTACTATACTGAGTGTGTGTTGGGCGTGTTAGGCAAGCGCGTATAACTCATGAAGCGCTGAGCTCAAGTGCCAAAAATAAAGGCCAAAGACAAGCGATTGGTACTTCGATCGACTATCTGGCATATTTAGCCTCATTTTCTGACTTCTCGGCTATTCCAGCTGACCAGAAGATCCAATCATCGCTGTATCAGTTGTATCTAAAAGACTTGAAATACTAAGTTATTTATTGGATTTTTACCGGCGCACGCAGCCTCTTGTGGATTTAGACGACGTGATTGATGAAACATCTGCAAAGTTTGAAAAACAGTGGGCGCTACACCAAGTTGCTGGCTGGTGTCAGAGTAGCGAGAATGGAACGGTAGACAACGATCAAAAACCGGCGCATTATTGTGAATCTTGCAACAAGCAGTTCAGCTCGGAGGGCGTGTACAAAAGCCATCTTACAGGAAAAAAGCACAGAAAGTTTGCTGCTGCGGCTGCTGCAAAGGCTTTGAAAGAGGGTGTTGTTTCAAACGGCGCTAAAACAAGCAAGCAAGATCTGGAGTCGAAGAAAAAGGCCATTGCGTTCGATGAAGTGCTGATCCGTCGTATGTACGAGCTTCTTACGGAAGTTGTGCATGGTACAATCTCATATCTGGAATTGAAGCAGACGCGCACACATGAAGAACTTCAAGCTGAAATTGAAGAAGAAGAGGAAGGAGCATTCTCAGATGTCGATGTGGAGAACTATAATGAAGAGGGAGAAGACGAGGAAGAACAGCTCTATAATCCTTTGAACTTACCGCTTGGTTGGGATGGAAAACCGATTCCGTATTGGCTGTACAAGCTGCACGGACTTGGCGTCGAATACAAATGCGAAATCTGTGGCAATCATAGTTATTGGGGACGACGCGACTTCGATCGGCATTTTCAGGAATGGCGCCATGCCTTTGGTATGCGCTGTCTGAAAATTCCTAATACGAAACACTTTCATGACATTACACTCATGAGAGACGCCATCCAGCGTAAGTACTACTTTGGTTAATCTCGGTGGCTGACACGTACAACAACTGACTTGTGATCTGCTTCTTAGTCTACGAAAAGCTAAAAGACCAGATTGATGCCGAGAGGTGGAATCCATCGAACGAGGAGGAATTTGAAGACTCGGAAGGTAATGTGCTCAATAGGAAGACGTACGAGGATTTGGCCCGCCAAGGCTTGTTGTGAGGCGTCCCAAGGATACCAACACGAAGGTTGCTTCCTTGATAATCAGCGAGACCATCTAAGTAATTCATTGACAAGATGCTTCTACCCACACAACTAGATAACTCCGTTGTGGTTTCCCAATGTTTCAATCTTTGCCTCATCGCGATGTTCTGATCTGTGTAATAATAAATACTTGTTGTAATAAAATATCTACACTATGTACTCTCACTTCGGACACCGTCAAAAATGCATTACCTGTATCCAATTTATTTTTTAATAGATATTAAATATCGCAAAACAAATTTGCACTGTCATCAAAGGCTCACTTGCTCTTATCGAGCGCTAGCGCGATTGTCGGCGGCGTCTTTACCGTGCGTAATTGCATTGTTTCAATTTTATTACAGAGTACTTACTGTATACTACTTACGAACCAGACCTCTAACTACTGTATCCCGATGTGGTTCGGTGTCTTTCATACTTGGACACCCAGGCGTCGGAGCCTAATTGTCCCGTTACGCACAACGGGGTGCCGTTCAAGACAATGGACATTAAAGCTCTCATTACTCTGGTCTATGATGATGCTGCTGCTGTGAAAGGGATCTTTACATGTTGGCAATTTAATGGCGGCTACTACACTAGCGACTCGTATGGCCGTCATTCTAATAGTGCACACCGTGATATGAAATCCTGCGCTCTTTCACATCGTCAATACCAACTTCCTGGAAAGCTAAAATCTACATACATTGTGGACTCGAAGCTAATGCAGAGATGTGGAATCAACCTGTAAGTGGTTTCAATGAACAGACAAAAAACGACGGAAAAGCAGCAAAGACGTTTTACGGTCTTGGCCAGCTTTCATGCTCGTTCTGGGTCTACATCTCCGCTCTCAGTGCTTTGCCAGGTGGTACAGTGCCTTAGCATGGCAGTTATTGTCTTATGTCATCGCTCCAATTATCCAGCATCAACTGGCTAAGCTTGAAGCATCAACTGGTTAAGCTTGAACCAAGCTTCTGATGGGAGCCTTGCTTTTGCTGCCTATTTTGCGCTCAATGCGCTAGTCTCAACGTTTTTGTTTCTCTCCAACGAAGACATTTAATGGTCTGGGCAATCTTTGCCCCCAAGTTTATCTTTGACGGCGTCATCCTGCTTGTGACGGAGTGTCTCCTGCTTCTTCTGTATACACCATTCCAACGGCACAGTCCATCAAGACATAAATCTGAGTGAAATCTTGTCATTCTCGTGGCGGTTAAACAATAGACTTACGCTATTGTATTCGATATTGACTAGCTCGGCCTCAGCGCAACAAATTGTTTCACTCGTCGCTGTGTACTTCATCGCTCGTACCCCATTCCATCGAAGAGGCTGTGACTTCACGGATACCATTGCACGAAACCTGAATGCATTCGCGCATGTTCGAGCTGGTTGCTGGATCGTTAGCTGTCGGCTCCTCGATGTAAAATCCTTCTGTTTTCGCTTCCCACGGTACCGGTGTAAGTGACATGCTACTAGGAATGACGATTTGTTCGTTCGCACAGAGCGCGACAAGCTTTTGAAACGAAATCTCTCGCACATTGCAGCTTGAGCACAACACGCACGAGTAGACGACTAACGATTATCAACCAATTCTAGGGGCTGTCGAACGCATAGAAGTCAACCTTAGCCTCTAAAAATCGTCTTGTAGCGTCCGAATTCCGTACCTTCAGCCCAAAATTCGCTGGCAAACCATCAACTTCAAACGGTACATTCAGCTCCGCTGCATCTTTTGCACTTAATAGTACTCGAGCGTTCAACGTTTGCCCAGATTTCTATTATAATGTCACACGTCAAACGATTAAAGAGACTCGAAGAAAACACGTTTTCAGCACGACAAATGTGGTGGAGCCGATTTCCAAATCCATGACCGAAGTCGTGGGTGGAATCCGGATACCCACTGGCCCGGACGACCAACTATCGGAGGGGGTACTCCGTCGATCCTGATCAGCATCGGGATCAGATGAATCACCACTGTGGTGACTGATCTGATCCTCCCGGTCATCTGGCCGGTCTTCATGCTCGTCAGGATCTATGTTTAACTTCATCTCACCTTGTGTACCCGTTGATCGGGGGTGGTTACACTCACTTAGGTGGACTCGGTGACGAAAAGGATGATCTTGATCAGGTCGGAGGGTTTGACCTTCTCGAGACGGGGGTTGTCCTCGGGTGGAAACCTTCACCGGAGAACGGGTTGGGTCGACACTTATTCAGTATCTAGGCTCTGATCAGGAAAGTTCGTCTGATCAGGCCAGCCAATGAGAGAGAGATGTAACGAAACCAAGAAAATGCGATCAATCCACGATCTTCCACAGTAATCCACAAACGTTATCTCCACAAAACCTTTACCAATAATATTAACGTGTTCCAAACACGTGCGCGTTGCGGGTGAGGTTAGATCACCTAAGACAAACCCGTCGGGGGTCTTCCGGTAAGCCAAAATGTACCTTAGCACGTCTTAACCGGGAAATAGATGAGCAAGAGAGGACTAATCAACCCTGTGCTCCCAATGACCGCACACGTGGCGGAGCGACTCTTTGCTTTAGGGGGAAAATCTAAACCTGTTATTATATATGCAAAGTCCTATACCTGTGTACCATACCTCAACTCATGCCTGACCTTTACTTCGAACCTATTTACTTCGTCGCACGGTTGCGTAACACTCTCTTGCCCATCCTGGCTGCACCTTCAAGCTGACCTGTACCGATTCTGCCCCGATCATGACCCGACTCTTCAGAAGATCTTCAACCCATCCTGATCTTCAACAAACGACCCTGAAACCACTTGAGACCTGCTCTTCCGCACTTGTTCACTTCATATATAGTCCGACCAACCGAGAACTCACTTGCCCTTGCTTATCAACGCTGATCAAAGGCTGATCGGCCCTGATCACGATCGCCATAGTGATCGACCAGGTGATCAGGCCTGATCAGCCCTTGATCACCTCGGGAACGTCCTGGGTCATCATCATTACGACTCCATTCATCTTCCAAACCATACTTCCGATCTTAATACACCGTCAGGACAACCATACCGCACTGATCTCGGCTGATCAGGGCCTTGCCACATCATCTTCGGACCAACCAACGGTTCACATCACTCGTATAACCTGTTAATCCACCTGCCCGATCTTCATTCATCATTTGATCTTCTTTCTCCGGGCATGACAAGCCGATCAGGCTGCAACCTTGTATCATAGCCGGCTTCCACCAATATACCGTTCGGAGATCGGCTGGTCACCTGCTCTTGGTATGCCATGTCAACCATCACCATTTCTTATTATATCCACGAGAACTCCACTTAGTGACTGTGACAACGATCGTGATCGTGATTTTCAACATTCCGCCAGTGTCTGGGACCGGGCTTAACGACCATATTTGGCTGATTCTTCCACATCGTAAATATCCGTTGGCCACCACCTTTTCTTCTTACTCGTGATCAACCTTTTCCCACCCATCAACCGTCATATGTTGATGGGTGTTCTATCGTCACCAATCATCGGCCATGTGTGGTCCACTTCAGTCCCAATATTTTCCCGATCGCTTCACCACAGCCGCCCCTGAGACTAACTGTAGCCGCACAACGACTGCAGTTCGACTCACTCACTTTTGAACTTCCTCTCTGGTGATCACCATGGCCGACGGAAGCCGATCTCCTCTTCCTTCTTCGTCTTCTTCGGCTGCCCTCCCGATCGCTTCTTCGCCCTCCGTTTCCAGTTCGGCTACCCCTGCGATCGCCCCGATCACGACCTCTACGCCGATCACGACCAGCCTCATCCGACCGACGACTGCTCTCGCTTCATATCGACCGTCTTGGAGTCTTCCTGCTCGACCCTCGTCAGATCGCCTTCTCCGTTCCTTGGAGCAGCTCACTCGGTTGATAGATGGATCGGGCTCATTCACGTTGGGGCCCGTGGAGGCTTGTCGGCTGCGATCGGAACTCCGAAGTGCAATTCCCGAGTTGGTTTCTCTGTACGATACCAACCGGGCACTTACGGCTGAGTTATCCGATCGTCGGATCGCGGCCGATACCTCGGCACGTGATTCCGCTGATCTGGCCACCCAACTGTCGGTTCTCCGGCTAGATCATGATCGGCTTGGCAAGGATCATGATCGGCTTGACCAAGAATTGCGGGACATGACTGATCGCTTCCAGGGTGTGACGATGGAGCGTGATCAGTTGTCAGCTGACCTCGCTGCTCTTCGACTCTCCAAACCTTCGGACACCGTCGCCACCTTACAGTCGCTGATCGACACGATGGCTATCACCATCCGTAATCAGGGTACGTCCATCTCATTCACTCCTTTTATAATCCGTATTTGACTCTCCATGTTAACTTCCAGATGAACGTATCGAATCCATGAAGGATTCGATGGTCGAGATGGTAGATCATCTGCAGCGCATCGATGATCACCGTCTCGACCGTGATCAGCTTCTGCATGACAGAATCCGTACTGCCGAGGATGTAGAACGTCGGGAGATTGAAGCTCGTTATGCGGATAAGCAGGTCCAGCTCTTGACCAAACAGCTGGCTGATTCTCGTATTGGTCGCGCTGATGTACAGAAGAAGCTGGATGAGAGTCGGAAAGTAGCTGAAAATTGCCGGCATGAGCTTAATCTCGCTCGGGTCAAACTTGAGACCCTAGAGCTTGATGATCGTGCCTGGCTTCAGCATAACGCTGACCTGAAGAGTCTCGCGGTACAAACCATGGACAGGTGGACCAAGACAGACACCGGTTCAGGATCAGTCCGGACGGCCTTGCAACGACTTCCCGGCCTGATCAGCTCGTTCGCTCCATCTGGCACACCGCCGCAATCTCCTGCGTTTGCCCCGCCTTCGCCCACGTCCTCCGTCGCTTCCTTGCCCGTTCGTAGTGCTGATCAGCCCGTTCGTAGTGCTGATCAGCCCGTGATCAGCACTTCACAAGCTCCCGCGTCATCTCAATCTCGTCCACCGGCGACTCCGCGACCAGCGCCTTCGGCCTCGAGTTCTGGGAAGCGTAAGCAGACCAGCTCGTCGAAGCAAAGGATGAGTCTCGCCAAGCGATCACGTCTCACGGTTGAATCGGATGACGAATCAACCGATCTGGACGAGAGGATGTTGCCTGCTGTGGCCCGATCGCGCAGCACTGATCGCCGTACGCCAGCACCGAGTTACTCCGGGGTGAATTCGCTGGCTCAGGCCGTCACTTTACTGGAGTCTGATGACGACGATGACGATGATTTCGAGGAGGAACCACCGGCTCAAGCTGATCCTGACATTCCTCCGGCGATCACTGGGGCAGTGATCGCCCCGCCACCTAATTTTACGGGCGTCTTCATTCCTGCAGCTCGATCGTCGATCAAAGAAAACGATTACAGCTACGATCCAAACCGACCGTTCATGGATCTGTATGTCGTCATGCAGGGGAGGCCAACTCCCGCTCACATGGCCACACGGAAACCTTGGAGTGATGATCAGGTCTGGGATCTGACGCCTCGGGTTCTCGAAGTGCGGAAGAAAAGCGTCCCTCGCTTGTGGTCCCGCCCGCCAGGCTGGATCTTCCCGATCAGATCGCCGGCACCCAAGGACAAGCAGTGGCAACCAAAGTTGTTGACCAAACATGCTATCGAACTCATGATCGGTTCGGCACCCTGGGATGTCCTCCTGACACCCATGCCCGGGCTGGCATTCCCTGATCGCCCTTGGTTTGTCGAGCTACAGGGGCGCTTGGCTTTATATCACCAAGAGCACGTGCAAGCAATATGGGAGGCGACTCACCATTTCCCGATCACGATGGCGATGCGCAAGCACGCGTGGATCGAGCAATACCATCATGCTCGCAAGCGTCGTCGCACCAAAGCCGGGGCTGCTTGGGCCACGATCTGCGATTATGTTGTCGACGGAATTCAGCGCGGCGAGTGTGATCTGGACGTTTTCCTGTTCCCTAGCGTCTTGCATCTAACTGTTCGTCGAGCGGGATCGCCGGGACTCAAGGCTGACGGCGGGGATTGGTATCCCGGTTATGGGCACATAACTCCGGTCGCCACACTGCGTGATTGCTTGCTCTGGACCGATCAGCATGAGCCTTGGCGAACCAGTTCCGATCGAGTCCCATGGATCATCCAGGATACAAGATTGCTCGCCTGCGCACTAAATATGGTCCATGATCGTCGTGATAACCCACTTTTATTTCGTTCTCCATAATCAATTAATATATCACGACATTCCTTGATGATCTTCTCGTTCCACTTTCGTAAATCTTGTTCATGTCTCATTATTGCTTCCATCTTGTAGGTCGATCGTTCTCGTGTGTGCAGGTATAATTCTTGAGTAATATATATATGTATATGCATTCGTTTCTTCCAAACCAGTCCAACCGCCCTGATCTCCACTTGCCCGATCATCATATTTGCTGATCAGCCACAATATGTCAACCCAGGCTATTGAGATTCCTGGTTACCCTCGTCGTGGGTTTGCATCACCTCAAAACGATTCCTTCTCACCCGATCACGTTCGAATTCCCTCAGTAACGCTCCACAATTCAGATCACGCTCGTCTATCCACTCGGGATCGTCGTAACCTTTCCAACGAACCAAATATTCACGGTGGGTCCGGCCAAAACGGGTTTTCTTGCCTGATCGGGTATCCAAAACCTTCTCCACCTCGAATTCGTTCGGGTCCAGCGCTCTTTCCCAACTATCTTCGGGTAAGAGAGCCTCGTCAAAATCAAACCTTGGCTGATCATCTCCTGACAGCCTAGTCTTAGGCCGATCAGGGTATTCTCGTACCAGTTTCAACTTTGACAGGTGAACAATCGGGAAAATTCCATAATCAGTACCCGCGGTGATCAGTCGAGCGGCATGATCACCGATTAGCTCGGCTACGCGGAACGGTCCATGCCATAAATGTGCTATTTTCTTGGCATATCCCTCTTTCACACGATCCAAGTAAAGCCAAACTCTTGATCCTGGCTCGATATTATGTGAATCGGCCTGATCATTGTTCCGATCAGCTCTTTCTTGGATGGCCCTTCGTAATCGTTCGTTAACTTGTTCCCGCGCATATTGGTAGCGACGTTGGAGTCCCATGCGCCATCGACGAGCTTCGCGATCTCGACCTCGTGTGCAACCAACAGGGATCACTGACTCAATGGTAGATCGGGGGTCCCAACCATATGCCAGATAGAATGGGGTATCTCCCCTGATCCGATCAAACGAGGAATTCAAAGCAAACACCAGTCTCTCCGCATATTCGTCCCAATCTTGTTGCGCGGAGTCTGCGACATACATCTTAATAGCCCTGGTCAACGTTTGTACCATCCGCTCGGCTTTACCATTCGCCTGTGGACGGTACGCCATGGTCGCGCTCTGTTTCTGGCCAAGCATCTGATTAAAAGATCGGAACACTTCGGCCATAAAACCTGGTTCACGATCATGCCTAATCACTTCACTGGCTCCAAACCGTCGAAACACACATTCTTCATAACTGCAAGCGACTTGTTGAGCTGTTCGTGTGGATCCCGCCTTCGCGATCACCAACCCCGTGAACAGATCAGTCCAGATCAGCAACTCGGAATTGCCCTTGAACGATTTTGGGAGGGATGGTATGTGATCCATCGCGATCACTTGGAAAGGGTAGGTCGCCTGGATATTTCCAGGTGATCTCCCCCGGATATTTGGAATACCTTTTCCAGTTTCGCAATCCGTACATGTCCCAACAAACTTTTGTATACTTCGATATAATCCTCTCCTATGGAAATGTTTACGGATCC